>ATSW01012402.1:0-10612 GCA_000444245.1 Botryllus schlosseri | reverse complement strand
CTTGTGATGTTTTGAAACGATGAAAATATTAATAAACCTGATTGATTGATTGTCAATCAATAATGCCAATCCACTTCTTTCTGATTGCGGGCGTTCTTCAGAACTTCTCATTCAAAATGACAACTGACTATAACATATTGGTGGTTAGGAATAGGAAGTTGGCTGCTATGCCACCGAAAATGGGGTTATTGTTACCATGATCGATGAATGGGCTACAAAGCGCATTATACTTTTAGATTTTTGACCTTTTTACGGTCGCGACCCAAATCATCATCTTCGTCGTTGGCTTATTAGCAATTTTTATCAGTTCAATACACCGCAAAAATGCAATACAATGAAAAGATAGGAAGGTGTCGAGCGACTTGGAGTAGGCCTAGTCTATGGACTCAGACTCCCAACTTGGCCTGGGCCAGAGGTGGCCAACCTTTTTGTCATTCACGGCCGCATTTCGACTACTCGTGTTGACTACGGCCGCATTCCAGGGCACTGTCGTAATAAACTAGCTGGACACTGATAAAATTGCTAATAAACCAATGATGATGACACCAAATACCCATGTTAAAGTGTCTACTATGTCCATTTCCTGTGAACTCCGGACAAATCTATTCAATCATCTATATAGGCATATTATACGCACCGAAATCGCGAGTGGTCCCTGTTCTGCTCGCGAAGCGCGAAAAATTTTTCAGCTTCACCAATGAATTTCGTTATTAATATTAGTGGTTTTACATATTACTATCAAACATTCATCCTTTCTCAGCCCATGTGATCAGATTCACCGGTAGAGTTGACGGAAGGGGTGCTTTCGAAGATTTAGGGAAAGTTATAAATGATGATGCATCTTCGGGTGGTCCAATTGTTATTAGTCATTTTGTTGTAAGTTGTAATTTCTTGACCTCCCATCAGGATTGTCGGTATAGTGGAGGAGCGCGCGATTCCGAGTTGATACTTCTATATGGGGCGCGTTATTATCCTCTGCCGTTCGAATCGGTACTGTAGGCTCTGATTTCAAAGGGCGCTACTATATTAAAATCAAAAAAGGAAGCGACATTGATTAAAATCTCTCAAGAAATCGGCAGTCAATTCGTAAATTCAAATTGCATGTTGACGGCCGCCAACGCATACTAATTGAATCACGAGTCTACGGCCGCACAAATTCCCTCCCACGGCCGCAGGTTGGCAACCCCTGGCCTAGGCGATGTAAAGAGGAGGCATGCACTGCACACTGAATGAGAAGTAGAAAAAGACAGTAATGAAAAAGGCGAACGACAAAAAATGGGTTGGCATGTCATGGATGGCGAGATCGATAGGTCAGGTCGTGGTCCGGTAATCTTGAGGACGGACTAGTATTTATTTAGTAGTAATTGCTTGTATTTTGACTTGAATGTGGTGTGGACATGCTCGTCGACTGCCGGTTACATTTGTTCGTCAAACCGAGAAACAAGATGGTATATAGTCCTTTCAGTGTGTGTACAAGTACAAATCGAAGTCTTTAATATCAAGGTTGCATCGCTTCACCAATCTACTCACATGGGAAGCACCACGTAAAGTAAACGGAAATACCTTGTGAACTTATTCCAAATCACACAATTTACCGGCAAATTTATGCCGCATAGCCTCAAGAAGTACCAAGTATGTACCTCATACTCTGGTCTCGCACCTGTAGAATAGCGAGTGTCCCGAACATCACAACAAAAATATCTTGTATCAGTTTCATTGTATTATGCGAAATCCAAACCTCCAATTCCATTCCAAAGCCCGTTCCTCGCTCGCCCCTGAAACTATCAAGCCATTGCAGCGTAATTGCAACTGAGATAAACTTGGCGGAGATTGAGCTCCATAATACCTGATAAAACCTCGATAGGTCAGGTAAATCTCATGTGGAGATCCACAATCTACGAGAACCTATGTACACTTGACCAACGTGGTAAATCGCACAACCATTATGATTTGAGTTTGTTGCATGTATTCGAAAATACAATATTTTACCATTCTTGCCAGCCTTCTCCATTCGGCGCAATTCAAATTCATCGTGCTGAAGTCATGTTGCCACTCAACGGAATTTCATAAACATTGCTCAAAAAGAGTTGGAAGCATACAAAGCGCTCTATCGACTAAAACGTAAATTGTGTACTCCGACACTGGAGTAACGAAGCAAGACGCCACAAACGCAGAATGGAAACTTCCAAAAACCTGTTGCGGAGCTGAAAAACATAAGCTCAAAGCATTTGGTAGCGACTATGTACAGTCTCGTTAAAATCTTATCAAAACTTATCGGAAATGAAACATGATTCTACCTACAAATCAAGAAAAAACTACTGTCCAATTTCATAACAATATAAAAGTGAAATATTAGGTAATTCAAGGTCAATTCAATTTTGTGCGGTCATCGTGGACTTTTTGGAGCTTCGACGCGATAGCGTGATTTCCAGTAACATTCATACTCTCGTTCATATTAAGCTTTCTCTTTCCTTGGATAGGACGGTGGCGACTGATCATCTCATTGAACTGTCTCAAATTGCTTGAAGGACTTTTCTGGAAGCTGTATTCCAAAGCAGGACTGGATGATTTCAAAGAGTCGCTCGCTTTTCTAGGAGAGACATAAATCTGATATTGGTAGCTCCCGACCACCTTGCGCGGCGACTTGACAACAGCGCGAGAGGACGGCATCGGCGAAAGCGGCGGTGCCTCCATGTTTGTATTCGAAGACGATCCAAACTTTTTGGCAAAATCTTTCATAACCGGGACGAAGACCTTGTTATAGAATTGAATGAGATCATCCCTTTCCTCTATCGAGTTCTCGTCCACCGAGCGAATCAACACGTTGCGATAAACTTGGCTGCAAGCCTGCGGCTGACTCCTGTAGCACCTCATAATCTCCTGGAAGGACTGATCGTGCGAGGTGACTTTCGCGATAACATAGACGGAACACATGATAAGTTGATCCATATGCCTGTCTTTCATCAGTGAACAGCACCGTATCAAACACTGCTCGAAGCAAGTCCATATTTTTGCTTGTAAGCCAGGCGGTATATTCAATCTGTCGCAGAGATCTTTTACACGAATTCCGGCCATATGATAAACTTTTCTAAAAAACAACGCTAGCGATCCGGTACGTCTCGGCTTTTGTACATTTCCGTTAATGATGGAGGCCGGTGCATTTGCCATACCGTTACTATGCCTGTCTTGGAACAAGCAACGTTTCACGTGGCCGGTTCCAGGCATCGGAGAACTAAATCGATCGTGAGCATTCGGATTAGACTCGGACCTCATAGAATTTGTCATGGATGTGGATTGGACAGCAACTTGCCGCACACGAGGATGGACAGCAACAGGGTTCGTGGAAGTTGTGATTTGATGTGGATAGTTGACATCTTCACACGACGGCACGCTTGATAAATCGCTGATTGCATCCCAAAGCGGGGAGCCGCTTTGCCACGCTAACCTTTCCAAAATTTGCTCTTCGATCCCATTCAAATGCTTTACGACTTCGCGAGATAATCCTTCTTCCGCTCTTATAATCAGTTCAATCACCTTATAGAAGTAGTATGCTTTGGTATCAATCGCCCAAAGTACCCAAGGAAAAACGCGCATGGAATGGTAGGAGAACAGCACCACTTCAACGCAACATCCGAATAAAAGTGCATGGAAATCGTCACGCCCAAGCAGAACAGTGCGGCTACATCCATTTTTGTTAGCCTCCATTCTCTTTTTTTCCTGCCAAATAATGCTTTCCAGCACTTTATAATAGAGTTTCTTTATCATTTCTAAACGAATTTCACCATAATCGGTACTTCCTCCCGATATGTCATTGTGCGGCTTGGAGTATGCCGCTAAAAACTTATCACCAAGACCTATCAATCTTTCTGAGACTTCGTCAACAATTTCTTTGGAGTTATTCAGAACATCTCGAACGAATGGTTGGGAGAAGTGGAGTCCCTTGCCTTGCAGCATTATTTGAAGTTTAGCAACACTCTGCATCGCTTGTGATACAGGCGTTGTATTACCTTTCTCTTTGCCCACAAGCAACACCCGGTTTGTCAAAGGGGTTCTGGGTTTTGTAATCCCAGCAGCGTCAGCGTTCATATCCAATAATTTGGTAACAGGTGCCGTATTACCAGAGACAGGCTCCTCTATCTTGTCATCTGCTTTGTGTTTGATGGGAGTGCCAAGTTCTTCTTCCACTTTATCGCCAAGGAATATTCTTTCGTCAAAGTTACCTTCAGTCAAAATATGCTCGCCATAGCGCGCATCAATTCCCTTTTTATTCTTTTCAAAATTCATAGGGAGAAAAAGGTCATCCATTGTGTCAGAATCGCCTTCAAGAACCTTGTCAACCTCTCCCGAACCAAGTAGAGATTTTACGTATGTAGTGAATTGATGACGGTTGATGACTTTGGCACGGAAGGAGAAATCATTGGCTTGCGTACGAGAGAGCCCACTGTCTTTCTCATTTTCCACAAGAATCGAAATAATGTCAGAAAATTGAGCGGGCGGAGTGAAATCGGGTCTGTCCCAGCCGCTTGGTAGTCCGGAAAAGTTGGGATTCAATAGTCTCACCCTATGAGAGCATTGCAGTGCATTAGCGAAACAAAAATTAATCACGCTTAAGAGTAATTGATACGATCCAACCAAATCTTCCGTTAACGCTTGATATTGAGTAGCCTTTGCGTGGATGAATAGGGTCCAGCAGAACTTGAAAATGTCATTTGTAGTACATTGGATTTTTCTTGGCCTTCGACTTTTGTGCTTTGTTGGGGTGTTTTGTGGGTCAAATGGATCACGAAATACAGTGGTAAACAACGGTAAAAACTTTTTAAAAATCGGGGTGTTGACGCAGAAGCTTCTTTCAAGAGATTTCATTCTGTCCTGGAAATTACGCTGAACATCGGGACACATCTCCAACCATTTCTCCATTTTTCTCAAAAATGATACAAAATTCAATTTCGCGGCGCTGAGAAGCTTATTCAATGATATAAAATTTCCTTTATTTGTAATACCCGAAATTGTTGGGACTTCGCTCTCTCTGCTCTTCACATACAAAGCACACACGAGCCAGTGCAACGGATCTCCTTCGAGAGTATAATTTCTGGTTATGTTTTGGAATTCTTGAAAAGCATGCTCTCTTGTTGGCTTATCCATATTCACTGCATTGCATAGGTCAATGTAGCGCTGGTCCAAATCAATTGTAGATTCACTATCTTCGTCACTGTTTGACATGACTCGTGATGAACACCGTCAAAAATGGCTATTGAGTATGCCACTTACAAGTAAAATCGATCTGGAAAATATAAAACAGTAGCAATAATTTATGAAAGTATCAGATTAGAATTAGAAAACTTTCAAGGGGGTCATTAACGATAAAATGGAAACTACCATTATGTCATCGTAACTTGAAACGAACTCAGTTAACTCATTTAAAAATATTGGTACCGAGTTTTGTAATCTCAAGAAACGCCAGTGACAGTGTCGATTTGATACAATTGCAAACCGAATTTCACGATTGTTGGAAGCATAGACAAATTAGCATTTCATAAAAGTAAACTATTCTCTGCCACAGCGAGCTGTTGATACGAGTTGTTCAGTTCAAGATACATCCTGCTATAGACATTTTCAAAGAGGATACAAGCACTAAATTCCAGGTTTTGATAAAATATTTACAGCGAGGCTGCGTAACAAAACTAATAACAAACACTAGTCACAACTCAACTCAATGTTATGGTAGAGTAATTTAGCTAGCGGGCCATGCATGGGAAATTTAAGACCAGGATCCCACTTGCTCATCCACTAGCCCGTATAATATCAGAATTGGAGTTTGAGCAGTCGTTAACTTGTGAGTATAATATTATAACTGAATTGAGCCAAGATATTACCATTACATCGTCTGGCTTATGAATAAGTAGGTTGTAAGTTCGCAAGAAGCACATCATGATTGTTACTTGAAAAGTATAGTTCTGCAGCTGGCAACCCCTAGCATGTGAGACGATGTTCCAAGTTTTGCGGATTGACTTACACACCTTACTTACATCAACTAAACCTATTCAAATGAGTAACCACTATTTCAAAACATACATTTTCATAATGCTTGAAGACAGTCTTAAGGTAAAGAACCTCAATATACAATTGAATAGGCCTAAACGCCTAATATATCCATATTGATATAAACCCAAATATTTTCGACCGACACAAGTATGTCAGGGGTAATCGATAGCAACTAGCAGAAGTGGAAAGAGCATCGTATATCAACAATTGTATCACTAAATATGACGTCACGGTTACTAAATTTCAAATAACACTGGTCTACCGTAATGTCACTAAGGAAAGCCGAAATTTGATTAATTTATGAAAATGAGAAAAATACATAGAGACAATATTTGACGTGATAGAGAATTACTGGATTCAAGTTCACTGAAAACTAACTCATTCTGTATTACAACGACTCGGGTTTCATGATAGATGATTTTAATAACAATATTTGGTCTGTTGCTGTTGTATGCTTACCGTGATGTCACTAACGAAATCCGAAATTCGATCAATTTATGAAAATGAGAAAAATTCATACAGAAAAAATCTGACGTGATGGAGAAATTCTGAGCACAGAATCGGATTCAGCAGCCTTA
This sequence comes from Botryllus schlosseri, assembly GCA_000444245.1. NCBI lineage: Eukaryota > Metazoa > Chordata > Ascidiacea > Stolidobranchia > Styelidae > Botryllus > Botryllus schlosseri. The sequence continues at coordinate 3,992 of ATSW01012402.1, read as the reverse complement.
AATTAGCCTCAATCACTCATCAAATTTTTCGGTCCAAATTTTTTTTCGAAATTTGTAGACCAGTGTAATTGAGGCGAAGAGACAGCTTGAGCTCAATTTACTATTTTTAGATAATACACAAATTCCTTTTGTTGGCACAAGCTAGGTTAGAATATTTGTTATTTTTTATAGAAAATCATGTGCCAGTGAGACTGACCCATTCCCTACGATGTTTTATTAGCGATAGCCAATGAAGCAACTGGTTACTCTATAAAATCACAAATGAACATGGTCCGAGGGTACTTACGGTTTCAGTGTCGCGACCATACTATATATTTTTGCAATCAGTGCGACAGTAGCTTGATTATAAGGGTAAAACAAACGGGTAAGGGGCCGAAGCAAAGCAGAGACCCTGAAGACCCCTACACAAGTTACGTATGGGTACAACATACCAGAATGCAGGCTTACACCCGGCCGAGAAAAAAGGGAGGGGTTACAGCAGTAGCATCAAGGGTTGAGTAACGCATAAGTACAGATAATGCAATAGAAAATGAGGCTTCTCATATTGACGAACTTCAGCGTATCAATATCAAGCTCCATTCCGCTTCAGTAAGAACCAGAAGAGATGTAATTTCGTTCGCACATTAGATAAGAGAACCAGGGTGCTGTGCTATCAATTGGAGACTTCATGGTCACCCACTAATTCACCAATACTCGGTACGATTCATTCAGGAGATGCCAATCACTCCTTTACAAGTATACAAACCAAAGAGGAATTGGTAGTGAACGTCACGCACAACTTTCCGTTCAATTACTTACTTAGCCTATTCTGAGATGTAAGAAACCGAAAACGCTGTTTCCAGTCTGGAGTAGCCTACAAATGAGTGAACTAAATTAATTTATTAAAATGTCCAAGACTGTTTGTTCTGCAATCTCACCGATTTCAGATGATTCTGATAGGGTTGGTGCTTACTTCGTAAAAGGACATGGAAGTCTTCAAATAGACAATAGGATTCACTTTGCAAATGGACAAGAAGTGCATGTTCAAATAGGCAAGAATTGATTTCACTTTGCAAATGGCCAAGAACGGGGCATATAGTTGCACCAACTATCTGACGACGCCAGCTGTGGATGAACATCTGGATATTTTGATTTCGCCTGCGGTACTTTTTTGGGGTCATCTGGGTCTTGCATAACAGGGGGGGGGCTGATGACCAGACCCTGTCATGAGTTTTGACCGTTCTTGGCCATTTGCAAGGTGCATTTGCAACGGCCGCGTGACCAGACATAAATCCTCAAATGACGTTGCGCGTGCCGTTGCCACCGATTCCACTCTGGGCTGGGCCTAGCCTAGGCGATGTAAATAGAAGGCATGCACACTGAATGAGAGTTAAAGAAGATAATATGAAACTATTTCCAGTAAATTCGGCCTGGTAAATTCGGCCCCAAGTCACTTCGGCCGTTGGTAAATTCGGCCATGGCCAGGGTAACAATATAACAGTTACAATAACATTACCTAACCTTAACCCTAATCCTAACCGTAACCCTAACATCTGCATTGCCTAACCCTAACCTAAACCTAACCCTAATCCTAACCTTAACCTAATCCTAACCCTAACCTAATCCTAACCCCCAAATCACTTGATAATAATATAATTATGTAATATAATTCACATTGATAGTTGGTAATACAATTTTACACAAAATTCTCCGAGGGCAGAATTTACCGATTGAATTCGACCCCGTAAATATCCGCGTTATCTCTCGTGACTGTGTGATATACGCATACCCTAACCTCCAAATAAGTCGATAATGATTTAATTATGTAATTAATTCACATTAGTAGTTGGTAATACATTTTTATACAAAATTCTCCAAGGGCCGAATCTACCGAGTAGATTCGGCTCTCGGTAAATTCGGCGCAGTGAATATCCGCTTTATCTCCCGCGATTACGCGATCCACGCATACCCTGACATATTATAAATCACTCATTAATAGTATAATTATGTAATCGGTTGGTAATACATTTTAATACAATATTCTCTGAGGGCCGAATTTACCGTTGTCATGGGCCGAATTTACAGGAGACCGAATTTACTGGCAGCCATATAAAATGATAAGTGACAAAATCAGGTGGCATGTGACTGAAGGCGAGATTGATGCCAGGTTGTGCTCCACGGTCGATTTGGGGGTTGGGGTCCAGGTTGGAATCCCGGTACGCTTAGCGCAATATCTTTGGTGTGCCAAGGCGGTTCTCGGCGTCACACCTGTGTGCAATCAGTAGAATCTTTGGTGTGCACGAGACACTGATTCCATATTGGGTTGGGGTTAGAGTGCCATGACTGCCATGATTATAATAATACTTACTGTATGTATTTTTGGAATTAATATAGGTAGGATATGATAAAATCTTTCTATTAACACCACCTTGAATGAAATTGAGGTTGGCCACACAATGATTACTGGTACATAAAATATTGTCAAGAAAATTTGGCGCATTTTCACAGTCAGGTCACATCAGAACCATATACATAGTCGGTACATAGCCTTATGGCAATTCAATCATCTATGGCTATATTACTGGGAGGTAAGTTAGTTCATTATCAATTTCATCACTAATTCAAAACACCACAACAGACATCAAAGACTGCATGATGTGGTAATAGGAAAGGAGTCGAAACGATTTGGATCTGACACCACCACTACCTCCATGAATCATGCAGATTGAATTCGAACTACTCTGCCTTCAATGAAATTACTGAAGATTTGAAAGATCACGGAAACTTGCGATTTAGTAGACACCTCAACTCTTTCCACCACACGTACGCGACGCCGCAACAGAAACGTTCATTTACCGCCTCATCGCCATCGTCATTCGTCACGTATGTTTCGCGGGAAATAGAGAATAATCAATCAGCCGTAGCACTCTGCAAGATCTATGGTGAATTACCGTTGGTCATGGTATTTTTTTCATCATCATCGTCATTTTATCAAAATTTTTATCAAATCAATTCACCACGTGAAAAATAGACTGGTATTTTACATAATTATAGCAATTTACGGTAACATTCCTTCTTGTGCTTATTAACTATACACGCTTCTTCAAATTTGTTCAGTTCAGAAGTTCTCGAAGTATTGTGAACATTTTAAGTTCAATACAATGTCACATCTTGATGTTATCATTACGAGAGAACCGTCATTCACGGTTATCCGTCATCTATAAGAGACGGTCAAAGTAGTCAAAGTCAAGAAAGCTACTCAAGGAGACGCAGGAGTAGCGACTCAAAATGCGCTCGAGTAGGCTATGAGTAGAATAAGGGTCGATTCCTCAGATGTTGGTTAACGCCTGATCATTGATTAACACCTATATTTGATCACGATTGTGCTCCACAGATCGTGATCTATGGTAATCATTGGTTAAAAGTTAATCAACGAAAGTTGTTGGATTAACTTGGTGATCAGTGATATTACACCATAATTTGCGGCGTTCAGTGGTAGGCCTACTGTTACGGGATGCACCGGGTGGCATTGTAACTGGAGGTATACGGGAGTGTATTGTTTTCATCTAGCAGTTGCTATCCTGAAACCTGAATGGCGGTTTTGAGACTGTCTACTACCTTTGCGTGCTCGCTCTTCGACATAAATATTTTGTAACTATAATGAGTACCAGTAGCAAACGTTCCGAGAATTTTACATTTGCACTCTCATGAGTATTGGTACTGCGCATACATATAGGGTTATTGCCCTATATGTATGTAGGTTGCCGAGTTCACTGGCAACCTAAAAATATACTTCAAGTGTAAGTAGAATTTCCTGGCTTTAAATCTACTCAATTCAGGAGGCCATATATTGTTGCGAAAATCAAGACTGTAAAAATCTGGAAGTTGATCGAGCTGCGATAGTTCCAGCACGCTCTGCTGAGACATATTTATCGTGATGAAACATGTCATATGGGCGGCAAGGTGGTGGTGAAGGGAACCTTGCAGAGTCAGACTCGAGTCACTTTTTCGTA
>ATSW01012394.1:0-14818 GCA_000444245.1 Botryllus schlosseri | reverse complement strand
AGAGAGAGAGAGAGAGAGAGAGATGTTATTGCTTCGTCAACCGGAACATTAACAAACATTGAGTATGTAAAAGATATCCAAATGGATAGTAGGCGTTGTTCATTAAAAACTTTATTTTTTTCAATTATTAGTGAGTAATCCATGAAATTGTTAGGTTTCTTGAAAAAAAAACTTGCCCGTCAAATTTGGCTCAATTCCAGCCCGTAGAAACGAAGTTACTGAAGTAGAGAATTTTTACCTTATCAAAATAACGTTTTTTTAATCCAAATTGCAATGGTAGCGCTATGAAATTGTTAGGTTGCCTAAAAATACTAACTTGGTTCAATTCCAACCCGTAGAAGCAAAGTTATTTTGGAGTAGAAAATTTTGGATTTGAAAAAACTAGTATTTACGGTGACGGTGAGATGTTATATCATTAAAAATTGTTATGCTGATTTGCATGTCTTGATGTTTATAATTGCATGGAATCAACATTTATTGCCTTACATTGAAAATACTTTGAACAGGTAATAATTTTCTTAAAAAAGAGTGCCCGCAGTGAAAAGTCCCCGCAATATTCTGGTTACCCATTTAACCAAAGAAACAATATGTGTAAAACAGAACCAGAAAACAGCCACAAGCTGTCCATAGTCTGCAAATAAACGTCTTTAGCACATTCATAACAAGAAACTTGAGTTGCAACACTGACTTCTTGGCCACTTCTGGCTTATTAGAACTTGGCGTTTGGAGAATGATGCTGACAAAAGTAAATCCGACAGAACGATTCAAGTACTCAAATAGTCAGAGATGATTCTTTCGGCTACTGATATTATGTGCGCTCGTTGACATGAAAACTATAGTTCTGATAGTATTTTCGACTGTGAAAGCCTCGAAACATTGATTGGTGATATTGCAGCATGCCCTACTATTTAGAACTAACCGGTGCAGGTTCATACGGATACGGCGGCACGAAATCTGCTTTGTGCGTAGTTTCTAGATGTCTGAGAAAGCAAAAATTATTCCCAACAATTCACAACCATTTACAACAGGCTGACGATTTTTTTCTACTCACAGTTTATCGTGGTCCGGATGGTGTCTCGGCAGAACAGCCCCAAATCCAGAACTGGGTCCGCTCACTTTTCTGCGAAATGAGAATCTTGACGTCAAACAGTCAGCTTTAGACAGTTCAATTGACATCATGCCTGGGTTGTAATGACTGGATTTGTGTCGGACTCGTGTGATAGTTTTATGTTGACTCAACTTAACTGGAAAATGACGCAGAAACCGAATTTTATCTGTTTGAATAAACATGTTGAGAGTGGGAAAATGAGTACGGTATATTATCAATGCTGGGCCTTCGATATCACCCAAGAGTTTCACAGAAGTGATTTGAACCCGTCTTGAACTCAATAATGATTATTGAACTCTATGACTCGGACGCGACCAGTTGATACTAACTTGTACTTGGACTTGATTCAGTGCTGAAGTGAAAATGACTCGACTTGAGTCAAAACCAAGTAAAATCAAATTGGGACTCGGAACCAGTTAATTGTTATTCCTATTTCTACTAATTGAGTCTAATTATACTTGAGTAGCAACGCTGACTACTTTAATTGTTGGTAAATATTCACAGCAGCTCACCTGTCGATATCAGCGTGTCTGTACGAAGATATATCGATCATGCTTTTCTTGGTTTCGCGCTCTTGGAAGTTTGATTTCAGGTGGATTTGTTCGAGAGCGGCCGCTGTTGTGGGTTTTGGAAAGTCCTGCCAATTGGAAACATTGTTTGTAGATCAGACTTGTACAAACTACCAGTCCAGTTAGCCGAAGATCAACTAACTACTGGCTTTTCGAGTAGTTCTAGTTTCAAATCTTGAGTGAATAATTTTAGTTCTAGTTTCGGATTTTGAAGAGTGAGTAATTCTAGTTCCATTTCTAGTTTTGAAAAGTGAGTAGTTCTAGTTCTAGTTGCACAAGTTGTAGGTTGGACAAGTCTGTTTAAGCCATACTAGGAGAACATTTGGAATCATTAGCTGTGCACAATGATTCGTCAACTCTTATCTGAATCGAATACTAAATATAATGATTCGAGTAGAGTTGTGAGAAATAAATTTCTTGAGAGCTGAAATTAACTCTCCTTAATTCATCAACGAGAATTATAGTTTTGATACTGTTATCCACTGTGGAGGCCTTGAAACCTAGATTAGTTGTATCGCATCTTACAAAACATGTGGTACAAATCTATTAACTTTAGTGGAAATGACATCTGTGAAGTAATGATCAACCCATGGCATTGTCGCAAAGTGTTATGATATAGTTATGGCCAAAAAAATACCAAATTATATTTAGTGTGATGTAGAACTGGCATTGCATTCTTTGAAATTCCACATCATTCATACTGTTATGAAATCATACGGTAATGAGTGATACTAGACTAGAAGCCTCAGAGTCAAATCACTCAGGCACTCGATTTTGCCCATCCCTAGTAGGGGCTGATCTCACACTGACTGAACATTGATTCGTTATCACCTTTGTTTCAACGTTTCCAATTCTGCCATAAGTTGCCGTGTGAAGGTTCCTGCCTGGTGGTTCCGGGAAAACTGAGATATCATAATCTTTAGGTTCTGCCTCTCGAGCTTGGTGCCTGTACAGTGCACACGAAATACTTTGATTAATAGTAGATCGGAAAAACAGATAGCTCAGCTAAAATCAATATAAATATCGGGTAAAATGACTACAGATGTGAACACCGTGAATATTGAACAATAACACCAACGAATGAATGAATGCAACGTACCAGTTTGAGTTTAATGTACTCCTGCCATAGTTCATGTGTTCGGATCTCAGAAAAAGAGATCCCTTGCACTCAACATAATTTGGAACCACCAGATAATCCATCGTGACAATTAACCCGAATTATTGCAGCTTGCTAAATAAAGTTTAAATAGAGTTATTTATTTCTCAGCCACTGCTTCCAATCCCTATGACAACACGTCCACCAGACCATGGAATTTTACAACCGGAGTCCGGATATGTACCTCGTTCATTTTTCGATATATAGTTGATTCTTTATTCAATCACGCACGTACAAACTAAAAGATAATATCGAAACTAATGCTAATTTTTATATTACCAATGTAAATTGATCAGAGGCATTGACTGTCATCATGAATTCTGTTGACTACTGTCATTTTAGTTACGATAGGGTTAGCATATTCTGGAATCCGGAAAGGTGGACACTTTTTAAATGTCAAAAAGTAATTTTAGGAAACTAAAGGTAGCTTATTTTGTAATATTTACTGGAAATCTAATTGTGATGACTGAAAAGAGGTGTACCACTGTGATTCGACTCCCGAATTACCCGCTCGGACATCTGCATTACCTATTTCGCGTCATTTATGCATGCCTCCTCTTTACATCGCCTTGGCCATGGTGGGTGTCTGATTCCATTGACTACTCCAAGTCGCTTCGACATCTTCCTGTCTTTTCATTGTATCGCATTTTTGCGGTGTATTGAACCGATAAAAATTGCTAATAAACCAATGAATATGATGACTATGCCGATTTCAGTTGACCCTGTCATTAGCCTAGCTGAAAAATCTGTAAAGGAGGACGAATTGTTAAAAAGGAGGACATTTAGGCGTCTCCGGCGGACAGTTTTTATTTCCCGAAAAAAGGAGGACAATGTGGACGTATGGTAACCCTAAGCTATGATCATAGAAATTTACAACGCACCATACGATTAAATTTCAATTCAATTTATTATTAACAATTTCATCATTTAACTGCGATACAATGAAAGATAAGAAGGTGTCGAAACGACTTGGAGTAGTCTTCAGACACCGACCTGGCCTAGGCGATGTAAAAAGGATCGAGGCACACTGAATGAAAACGCTACGTATATGACACATTTATAATGAAGTTCACGATACTGTCACCATAGTAATATCACTCTGCTATACTATACTGGCTCGGTTCGGTCAACTGGTAAAATAAAGGACGATGATGAAATTGATAATCGCAAAGCATGTATTGTTCTCTGCCTATACCGCACTCCACGCAGGTCACCGATATGTGTACAGATTTTCAATAGAATTAGTATGGTTCACCATTGGTGGTGCATTGATTTGATAAAAAGTGACGATGTCAACGTATTTTCACTCGCTGGGCGCAGTCTCATTATCTTTTCATAGTATCGCAATATTGTATGATGGTTTGAATGAATAAAATTATGTGACTATTCGATAGTGATATTAGTGAATATGCTTTTTGCACAGCCCGTTCCCCGACAAGGACAATAATCGGGATCAAGTGATTGGAAGTCTCCGGTCTGAAGCCTACTTTTCATAAAATACGTAATCACAGTAATAATTCATACATGATATTGTCTGTTCTACATCTATAATGAACTATTGCAGCACGAACATCTGAACTAATAATGGATTGCTTACAACTATTGATCCGTTTAAAAATAATTGTTATAAAAACATTATGGAAGCCGGCCCACTTATTCTTTCGTGGAGTGTGCTGTTCGATTATGGATGACGTCATTGAATATGATTCATATTCGGCATCAACACACTAGCCTAGTCGTAGTAAACATTATGTTTCGAGTTGAAGATTTTAATCCATAAAATAAATTCGAGAGAAGATAATTTATCGCTCCCCATTTTCGCTGAGGTGTGTTGAGTTCACCCGAGTCCGGTGCCAGGTTCCGCGTTTTGCGCACTGAGCGATGCAAGTTGTTTGTGAGGAATCCGGCGGACAAAATGCGATTAGTGAATTTTCGATCAAAGGTTGTAAGTGTAACTGGTTATGCTATGCCGTGGTGTAGGAAATCTCACATTAAATATGCTTAATATAGTTTGCCCTGTATTTCATATGAGTTGAGAGAGATAACACCGATTTGTCAATCACTATCATCCATCATCAGTGTTTTGAAATGATTAATAATTATTAAATTATAAATAAACGGCCTGCGAATATATACAGGCAAGCCGTAATTCCGTGCTTGCATAATGTGTATGTTTATTTGCTAATGGGATTTGCAAATTTTAGCTAAAATACAGCGTCGCGGTTTGCTTTGTTAATTAATGGTTCACGGTTATGCTGGTAGCGGACGCATAGCACATGATACAGATGGAAGGTTGCATTGCAGTAACCTGGAATATTAATATTCTGCTCGAAATATGTTTTCAGGATATTTTATCTTACTGTATCGTTGTATTACTATTAGGCCAAATTGAAGACTTTGGAATTACTGATAATTCGTACTGAGTGTGAGTGAGAGCCTGAGAGGACACGCATTTGAAAAATATTGACAGTACGATCAGCCGATCAACAATGCTGCAGTTTACGCCTCCCATAGTAAAAGAGCTTCTTGGTTGGAAGAGAGGAGACATGACTCCCCAGGTTCGACAGAAATATGCTTTCTGTAAAATTTATTGGATATGCTTCTTGATAGATCGCTGTAAATTATTTTTTATGTCTGCCTGAATTTTGAATGCTTGAAACCAGCTTCTAAGAGGCTTTTCATTGACTAAATTTTGGACTCGCGTTGCACTTCAGCGTTGCGTGTCTGAGAAGCGAGCTTTACAACAAAGTCGTTGCAGTTGAATAATATGTTCATATTTAGTTATACTCAAACATTTGCAGCTGTCGCTCGTCATGGTTAAGAATCCAAAAGAACATTGTATATCAACAATCGCATCACCAATTATGATGTCAGTTTTCATGCTGGTGATGTCCTATTTGGTGATACAGTTGTTGACGATGTGCAATATTCTCAATTCTCTTGCTGAAAATATTTGAGTTTATTTCAACATATGAATAATACATACACAGTAACAGTGTTTCTTAACCTCTTCTTACTTTTGCGCCCGTTTAATATAATCAACAGCTACTTGCATCGCCTCTGGAGAGACAGATCTTTCATGTTTAAATAACCACTTATTGTGAACATGCGGTTAAGTCATGTTTCGCCTAAATGTATAGTCGCAAAAGCAGCACTACAGTGAAGGCTTTTTTGTTGGTAGAGGATATGTTTCTCCTAAAACCTTTATGCCATGCCTGTTTATGAAATAATCATCGGACTTAGTAAGTTTTGAACAAGTTTGTGTTTGAGTAAAAGGTGCTGCTGTACACATTCCGAGTGTGTTGCGTACAATCTTTATTGCTGGTGCATGTGTGAGCATACTGGACATAGTGATCATTTCATATGTTCGTTTATTTGGCTACTAATAATAGGCCTACTGTAGACCCGTGTTTGGAATTTACCTGACCGTCCAGATATTTAAGTGAGCAAAAACTACCAACAGAGGCATAGCCAGGTTGTGGGCTTTGGTGGTCGAAACCCTTCCCATTTCAAACTCGAAACCTTATCCTTTGAAATAGCCTACTGATTTTTTTCTGCAATATTTCTTAGCTGATTTGCAATTCAGTAACTCGTATTATCAGTTATTAGTTGGTTGTGCTTTACCTGTTGTTGCGCATTTTAAAGGTCTTTAGTTCCGGTTAAAGTTGTGCTAAAATCCAGTACCGTAATTTTCCAAGTATAGTACGCCCCCATGTATAATACGCACCCTTAAAATAGCATGTAATTTCTGTGAAAAAGCCTGTACCCGTGTATAGTACGCACCATGCATTCGCAGTACATGAATAGCTGTGTTTTAGTATAAGATGTTGTTTGTTCTGCGATGTCACTGTCGCACAATCATGACATAATGATCGCTAATCATAATACAATTAACGGCATTGTCTCTAAACGAGAGTAGATAGTAGCCAAAGCCTGTGAGGTCGGTGACGCGATAGTTCAGGCTAGTGACGCACGACATCTTGCGCACGAGGTTTATTACAATTACAGATGCGATTGCTCAGGCCAACGGTTATGTCGGGCGCAGCAGCCCTGTTGGAGATGCGACTGAATATGCAAGCGATTACATCTTGCGCACATGGCCTCGTGTGTATGCGATTGTTAAGGCCTATTGTTGACGCGATGAATCAGCAAAGATGGCCACGCACGCTTGTAGCAATCAGCGACCTAATTTCGCTCGGGTACAAACGGCAAACCAACTCAGCAAGAGATCGCGTGCTGTGCACTGAGACTCTCGTTAATTGGAAACACGCTTTTCGTTAATTGGCAACACATTTGGCAGCTCGTTACACTCCATAATGCGAATTACGGGGCCCAATGGCTAGAGGTGATGCGCGATTTAAGAAACATGAAGAAAGGTGTGATTCCAAGTTTTTTATCGAGGGAGGTTTTTTTTCAAGCTTGTTGTTCCCATGTATAACACGCACCCCCGATTTTAGGGCAAAAAATCGTGAGAATTTTGCGCATTATACATGGAAAATCACGGTAGTTTGTACAAGTCTAAAATGCTTGCCTACCATTGATTTTGTTATACGTGAAATTTGCATTGAAACCACGCAGAACACTCACATCAATGTATCGTAGAAGGTTGTTGTGTAACTTCATATTCCACTTCAGCATGCAAAGTTGAATTTTAAACTGTACAAAATATCTTTCTCTAGGATGAAAAGTTTGCTGAGAAGGCGATTAAGTCGTTGGTGAAAAAACTGAAGAAAAGCGGCGGCTTGGACGATCTGAAAAAAGCTGTGACAAACCAGTCGATCGATACGAAATGTGTGAAGATTCCAAGATCATTGGACGGAAGATTACAGGTAACATTTTATGGATTGTCTGGATTTAAATCTGAAATGACCTTATGCCACATATAAAACTGAATAACATACCGTATTCTTATTGATATAAACTCTAATATTTTCGGCCTTAGGGGTAATTTTCAGCAACTAGAATTAAGGTTTTTCTTCAGAATTCTCCCGACTAACACACGTCAATCACCGCCTATTTAGTATTTACATGATTTCTTGACATTCACGTCATGACTTATGATTGATTTTCGATCAATAACATTTAGCAAGGTATTCCGTAGTGATTGTTATAATGCATTTGTAGCAGATCGGTAAATGCCAATTTGCAAAGCACAATAGTATGCCAACTTAATCCGTTTACACTGCTTTGTACTGAGACAATATCACAGCTGATAGTTGAGCATGTAACAAAGTTCTTTTATTTTTTCAGAGTGCACACTGCACAGTCGGTTTTGCCTACCTGTGCTACTCATGCAAATGGTATTGTTTTTAAACTACCTCCACATGCAATACTACATACTAGTATCAGTTTTAAGGTAAAACCAGTAAAACCATTAGCTAGCACCTTCTTCAATAACGCCAATATTAAGAAATATGCGATCTAGCTCAAGGGGTATTTCCAAAACGTAAGCGCATTCGTTTCAACAACTTTATAGCCATTCCTATATGCTTGGACATGAAGTACACTAGAAAGGCTGCATCTGGACACTTATAAACCATAATAGATTATCATTTCCAGCCTAGCTGTCTCAGATTATAATTTTCTGACTCCCGATTACCATGTTGTGGCCTCAATGAAAATTGCCGATATTTATGTACTTCTAATGGCCGATGATGATATTCTTTCAAAGTGTGACATCAACTCGATGTTATCAGCCAACTGACAATCAGTCACGATGTAACTTTGATCACATCTGGATGCTAAGGCTTACTACGCTTGCTGTAAACATATTTGACGTGGAGCAAAATTCTGCAATTGTTTGTTGACAGACAGTTTATATTTCGTTGCAGGTTTCGCACAAAAAGTCGCTCCCCCACGTTCTCTACTGCCGCTTGTGGAGATGGCCGGACTTACGGAACCATCATGAGCTGAGACCAGTCGAGAAATGCGAGTATGCGTTTCAGCTCAAGAAAGACGAGGTCAGATGTCATTTTGCTTTTTCCATGCTCGTGCTCGAGTCTATAAATTTTGAACAAACCATTTGGGGTACAGGATGTACACAATTTTAGTTTGACTCACAATAGTAGTGAACGCCAGTAATATGGAGAATCAAATAAAAATAGTAAAGTAAAACAAAATAAACTATTTGATTCTCAAGTAAGCCTGTTTCTGACGTTCGCTAATGATGAGAGTCAGTTGAAAATCTTCGTGAATAAATGAACAATTGTATTGAAAAAATTGTATTTACTGTGGAAAGTCCTTTTATTATTAATTACAGAATTATTCAAAATTTCAGATCCAATAATGTCGCTTCTACGGGTTGGAATTGAACCAAATTTGAATTTTTTTTTTGCGATTGTTTTGTTATAAATCTGAAATTTTCTAAGCTCCTAGTGGCTGGAATTGAGCCAAATTTGATGTCAAGCATTTTTTAGCCAACCTAACAAATTTATCAACTATCTAGTGAAATTTGAACCAAAAATATTATTTTTAAACAACACTAATGAACAGATTGTTTTGTGTGAATCTTCAAATGTCTGTTTTCCAGGTCTGCGTCAACCCGTATCACTACAACAGGGTGGAAACACCCGCGTTACCCCCGATTCTTGTTCCCCGACAAACTGAACCCCTGCCTGCTGAATTCCCGCCCCTGGACGATTGGGCGATGATACCTGAGAATGCCACTTACGATCCATGTAAGTGTTGTTTTCTAGAAAGCGGATATATCTAAGGTTTTTTAATAAAGTGTGATGATATGAACTGCTAATGTCGTTTGTTTACTGGATTTTACAGTAGTTCTAGTTGCGCATTTTGTAAAGACAGTAGATCTAATTCTGGTAGCGAGTATTTAAAAGAGAGTAGTCCTAGTTATAGTTTTAAAAAGTGAGTAGTTCTTCTGTTCTAGTTCTAGTTAACTCGTTTTGATAAGAGTAATTCGAATTCTATTTGCGAGCACTAAAAAGAGAGTAGTTCTAGTTGCGAGTTTTAAAAAGTGAGTAGTTCTACTGTTGTAGTTTTTGTTACCTCATTTTGAAAAGACTAATTCTAATTTTAGTTGCGAGTTTTAAAAACTGAGTAGTTCTAGTAAACTAATTTTGAAAAGAGTAATTCTAATTTTAGTTGCGAGTATTAAAAAGAGAGTACTCCTAGTTCTAGTTGCGACTCTTCAAAAGTGAGTAGTTCTAGTTCTAATTCCGAATATTGTATAGAGAGCAGTGTTGGGATGACTCGAGTCATGACTTGACTCGAGTCACTTTGCTAAAATGACTTGACTTGACTCGGCGTATCAGAAATGCTGATTGACTCGTCACTCGGAGCAAAATCCACGAGTCAATTTCGAGTCATCAAGTAATCGATGTCGATAAAAATCATTGCATCTTGCATGTGTTCGGATTGTACGTGAAACCCTGGTTTAACCCGTGAGAGCGACCAATCATTCAATGATCGCGCGTTTGACTGAGCCTCTATTGTTCTCTCATTATTAAATTGACCGTAAACGAAATGATCGGAGCTTACAGCCTACGCTGTCGTAAACTAGTATAGTATAGTAGTTAATAGCAAAATGTCTATTTCTGTTCTTAACTTAACCAAACCTTGTTTTTTTAAATTGAATTCCAATATAGTTTATATATAGTCCTCAACCATTGGCGCCGGCTAGAATTGCATCATATCAATTTGTAAATGGGCATTGGGCAATGTATAGCATCTTATCAATTCGTTTCTCTATTCACTATTTAGCATTTCTACGTATATGGTAGCGATAAAGCGCCTTCTCGCGTTTATATTTAACTCTATATTCGTTTATAGGTCCAGAATCAATGAACACTCAATCTATATTTCAGACAGCTAGCAAAATGCAATGACGTAATCATGCCTCATACTTAGAAAAGACAACTTGACTTGAATTGTGACTCTACTCGTGACTTGACTTGACTTGACTCGAGTCATCTCTAAAAATCGAGTGACTTGACTTGACTCGAGTCACCTTCGAAAATCGATTGACTTGACTTGACTCGAAATGTGCAATGACTCGTGACTCGAAGGTAGTGACTTGATCCCAACACTGATAGAGAGTAGTTCTAATTCCAGTTTCGAGTTCTGAAAAGTGAGTATTTCAACCATTCTAGTCCTGATTGCGTATTTTGAAAATCCACTCGTTTGTGATATGTACGACTGATATTCCTTTAGACATGCAGCCATCCGGAAACTTCACAATTCCCGAGAGCCCGCCCCCTGGCTACATGAGCGAAGATGGCGAGTTCAGTGACGCGGCGTCAGCCATGTCCAGTCCTTCTCCCGGAAATAACTACAACAGCGGCAGTGGTACGTTGCCGTGATTTGTGCCCAATCTGATTTTGAACACTGATGGTGAAAGTAGTCATTGTTGTCCTCGTGTAGACACAGAAGTAATGTCGTGAAATTCTCCACAAGGACAAGTAGCTATTTCTGAGGTGGTTATCGTTGTCCTCCAGTAGAACTAATGGTGTGAATTTATCCTCGAGTGCTAGTTAGATAGTAACGATAAGTAGGAATTCTAGGCCTGGTTTTGCTTAAAACAGTCAGTCAGAATTGTAAAGTCTAAAATTATAACCACTGGACTAAGCAGAGCACTCGTAATAGGATGAAGTAGTTTGATACTGACCAAGGTTATCCTAGGCATAGTTTTGCCTAAAAAACTTGATATGTCGGGTAATTGTGACCGTTCCAGAGTAGAGTAGTCCGAATCAGACTTTGACAACTAGATAATTGTAGTTGTCTAATTTGTCCAAGACGATCGACAGTAATCTCATTTGAATTCTAATCAAATTTCTGGTTTTTCTGAAAATGATAAAGGAGGACTGTATAGTTGAAAATGAGCGAACTTTGGCGTGCAGACATTTATCATTCTCGTACTTATTAGAATGAGCTCAGATTTAATATTAACCAAACTTGAATTTTGTTGAAGTTCTTTATAATTCAATTTCATGTTTTCGTCATTCTTATTGTAATCTAATTTGTAAGAGCTGAAAATTTTCTAGTTGCTCCGAATAAATTGAAGCAGTTTAATTCTGACGCCTTAGATATTCAACAAAACTTTCTCTTTTTTTTTCAGAAACGACAGCTATGTCTCGTTCTTCAGGCTCCACGACCCAAAGCAACCACGGCGGCAATGACGAGGTCCATCCCGTCGCCTACCAAGAGCCCCCCTACTGGTGCTCCATCTCCTACTACGAGTTGAACCAACGAATCGGTGCGACACAAATCAAATTAAATAATTATTGAATAGGCCTAAGATATTGATATCGAAATAGGCCTGAATATTTTCGGCTGTCAGGGGTAATCGTCTGCATCTAGTTGAGAAGTTCTTTCCAATGCTCTACTAGTTGCTGACGATTACCCCTGATGAGTGTCAGCCGGAAAAATTCGGCTTTATTTCAATATCAATATATATTATTCAATTGTATATTGAAGTTTTGTACGTCCTAGAGATTTTTCAAATGATTAAGTAATTTGTAATGAAATATTCTTTTTCTGTACCAGGCGAAACGTTCCACGCGTCTCAGTCTTCGCTGACTATCGACGGTTTCACCGACCCGTCCAATTCCGAGCGTTTCTGTCTCGGATTGTTGAGCAACATCAACAGAACGCATCATATTGAAATGACGCGACGTCACGTCGGGAAAGGTACCCACGCGTTCACGAAGATTTTTCTCTAACCGGCTGGGCACAATGATTTGCGTTGTTTGATATTCATGGTGTTTCGACCGCATTGGTCATTTTACACCTGGCCGATAGTCCTTGTTATGTTTTCCGTATTTACCGACTTGTAGCACGGCCCACTTCTAGGTTTCTTTAAGACACCGGCTCTGCAGATCAGATGCTGAGGAGCCTAGATAAACCTCCGACACTTCGGTATGAGTTCTGGATTCGAACTCGGTCGGACTCGAACCCTCAACCCATCGGTGTCGCAGTTGCGGAACGAACCACTACGATATCTGTTCCAGACTTGAACAATTCGAAAATTCTAGTTGGCTTATTAGACTAATTAGAGCGAATTACTGGTAATCTAATTTGTGAAATGTCTCTACGCTCTCATTACTGGTCTTCTTGAAAACGTTAGAGGACTGTATCGTGCGAAACGAGCCACTCTTGTTGTACAGACATTTGCCATTCTCTTATGAGAATCAATTGTGCTTTGATATGAACTGAGCTTGGTTTCTGTTGTATTTCTTTTTAAGTCGGAATTACATTCGATTTTCAAGTTTTTGCGAATTCAGTCGTTCTAGTTTGTTATCTAATTTTGAAAAACTGAGTATTTTCTAGTTGCCCCTTGGTCCAACGTCGATCAATACTAACGAGTCGAGTGAGATGACTTATTCGAGTACTGAAATTATACGCTCCTCGCCACTAGGAGTTGATATTTCAACGAGATGGATAGTTTCGATGCTATTCTTTTTTTTTTAAGGCCATAAATTTCGATTGGTCGTAATGCATCAAACGAAACTTGTGGTACGAAGCTATGCACATTACTGGAAATAACATGTTTGTGAAGTCGTTATCAACCCACATTGTCACAGAGATCAATGAAATGCGTATGGTCAGAAAAATACCAAATTATCTTAATGGGATCTACATCTGGCATTATATTGTTTGTGGTTGCATGAAAAGTATATATTGAATACTGTTATAACCTCATGATGAGTGACACTTAACTAGAAGCCCACTACTAACGCCCTACAATTCCAGGTGTCCGACTTTATTACATTGCTGGGGAGGTTTTTGCCGAGTGCCTGAGCGACAGTGCCATATTTGTGCAATCGCCAAACTGTAACCGCAGATACGGTTGGCACCCGGCTACCGTCGTCAAGATACCGCCAGGCTGTCATCTCAAGATCTTCAACAACCAGGTAAGGATAGGTTGTAAAAGTAGTCAGCGTTGCTACTCGAGTTTAAGTAGCACCATAGACAAGTCAAAAATGAAAGGTCTGAATAGCGTTCAAGTAAAAAACAATGTTGCAGGAATTCGCAGCTTTGCTCTCACAGTCCGTGAACCAAGGCTTTGAAGCGGTCTACCAGCTTACGCGGATGTGCACCATCAGAATGAGCTTCGTCAAGGGCTGGGGGGCGGAATATCGTCGTCAGCACGTCACGTCGACCCCTTGCTGGGTGGAGATTCATCTGAACGGACCACTGCATTGGTTGGACAAAGTGTTGCAGCAAATGGGCGCTCCGCAACTGCCTTGTTCCAGTATCTCTTAAAAGGCGTTTCGGCTGCAGTTTGTATTCATGCATATCCCGATGTCAGCTGTTTCAAGTTCCTACTTCTACGTGGCAATTAGGGTTGGGTAAAATAGCGTACAAGTGTGATTTGATTCTGAATCGAGTATTATGGTTTGAGTCGAGTGTCATTCGATACGACATCACAACAGTGTGAATGACGCGGAAAGTTCAAATATCTACCTTTTATGCGACCCCAATGAATATAATGACAGGTCCACATCACGTTAAAGACAATTTTGTATTTTTCAAACATACCTATTTCATCCACTTAGTGACAATGCTGTGTGGTGATTATGACTTTGCAGATATGTCATTTCCACTAACCAACTTTGTAAAACGTGTTTCGTATGCCGCGATTCGACCAATCTAGGCTCATAGCATTCTACAGCGTAAAATAGTATTGAAGCTATAATTTATGTTGATAAATCAGCTCTAAGTGGTAATGAGCGTATCATTTCATTACTCAAAATTCATTTCCCCCGACTCGAGTCGTTTAATACTCGATTCAGATTCGAGTACTCGAATCATTGTGCCCAGCCCTAATGACAACTGGACCGAGGCATCGTTAATGGTTGCACTAAAGTCCGATCGATTTTTGATGATCTGATTGATGAAAACGTGCCATGTGCCATATAACAATGTAGGTCAGGGGTTCCCAAACCTTTTTTAACAGCCTACCATTTTGACTTGCATGCATGCATGGCGGGTAGGGTTGTTCGGAAATATCTTTTCTTCAGGATTCCG
>ATSW01012393.1:0-10699 GCA_000444245.1 Botryllus schlosseri | reverse complement strand
GTCCAGGGTTGTAATGACTCGAGTCATGACTCGACTCGAGTCACGATTTTATGATGACTCGACTTGACTCGAGTCATTTTCTAAAAATATGGAAATGACTCGACTCGAGTCAATTTCTGTATTGACTCGACTTGGACTCGAGTCATTGCGCATGACTCGAGCCAAGTCATACGACTCGAGACGCAGACCGCCAAGACCGACAGTTCATTGTAATTTCAAAGAATAGTAAAGGAACCACACTATTTGGATTTCGTCTATTCGTACTGGTACTTGAAAATGCGACCAGAAACTGCTAAAAGTGAGGAAAATTAGCATATTATAAATGAGAACCATTCGATATCACCAAGCAGAGTTATAAAAGGTGGGTTTAACAAGACATTAACAGGAATCTGAACAGTCAACATAGTGACTTGGACTCGACTCGAGTCATAATACCGTGACTCGGACTCGACCCTATTTTCGCTGACTTGGACTCGGACTTGACTCGATGGTTAATTGAAAATGACTCGACTTGACTCGAGTCAAAACTATAAAACTGAGATTGACTTGTGACTCGGTGCCTTATGACTTGGTTACAACCCTGCCTGTGTCTAACCGGAACTAACATGATGACGGTAACGGCTTATACGGCATTATTGGTCATAATTTTAAGCGAGTGGACGTGCGATACTTGAGATAGATTCTGCACTATTTTCAGTTGTTTTGTGTTTGTTTTTGAGGCAGAATTTTATCCGGGACCATTACTGGGACCAGCGAATACACTTGGCATGTCATGATTTGGTCGTACAGCTGGTATAGAGCAGTGGTTCCAAACGTGGGCGGTCTCGCCTCCCAGTTGGAAATTTTGATAAAGAAGGGGGTAAAAATACCAAAGGGTGCGATTGGGGGCAAAAAGTTAGAACGTTCAGAGAGATATAATAATAAACAAGGCCAAAAAATGCATGTGAATATGGCATATTCTGCACGTGACGCAAAATTTGACTCAGCGGAAAGCAGGCGTTGAAACCGGTTTTCCGAGCACCTACTCGGAAAAATGACTTTTTCTAGTCAATTCACCAGCGATCAGAGTTAAGTGAATAATTTTCCCGTCTATATATCCTCTTTTTTGGGTCTGTAAATATGGGGGCGAAAATTTGTGTCGAGCTTGATGAGGGGGGGCAATGACTCGAAAAAGGTTGGGAACCCCTAGTCCAGACTCTGCCAGTATTTTGATTAGATCTTTAGACTAAAGAAGAGTTTGATCCAGGGTTGTAACCAAGTCACAAGGTTCCGAGTCAGAAGTCAATCTCACTTTTATAGTTTTGACTCGAGTCAAGATAGTCGTTTTCAATTCACCACCGAGTAAATCCGAGACTGAGCTATCTGTGACTTCATGTCATTTTCATTTTAAAAGTTAAATTGCTACTTTTCGACATGCCTGCTACTTCTACTTGTGACGGAGCAGAGATTTACAGCGTTTGTTCGACATTCACAATAGTGTCGCGAATGACTGCTTTGGCCTCTGGCAGTTTCTCATGCCGGAAGGTATTGGCGAGGTCAAATGGAAAAGGTATATTTACCGAGTTCTTTGAAAGATATTTCTTCAGATTCGGTGACATCCGTTTCTTCGGTGCTAGGCAATTGCTTCTCGAAAGTACCAGACTGACCAGACGTTTCAACGGAACCGCTCGAATTTGTCTCCGGTACTAAGCAAAAAAAGAATGACAATATCGCAGCGGCATTAGATGAGATGGTGAGTGGTGACTGTGATAGCATGAATTGAGGTTTCAATCCAAAACTGATATTGGATTCTTACCGGGCTTGATGCACCGTTGAATTAAATCTGGCATTTCAAGTTGTTTCCCTTCGTTGGCATTGCTGCGAAGAAGCATAAACGTGTGTTAAAGAGAAAAAAACGCAGCAAAGGCTATTGTGAATTAACCGGTGTGTCTACATTATAAAATGAGAAGGAAGATATAAATCCAGTAGGTATGTTATTTTCAAGCGCCACTGAACATGTGAAGCACCGGTGTAGTCATGCGTAACAGCAAGCAAATTGTTTGGGTGAAGCCGCAAAATAACCAATTTGTTTTCCTCAGCGCACAACGATACATAATGATGAAACGTCATGATTGCAAATTGCATGTTTGTAAACAATACAAAATAACTAAATGACACTACAAATAGACACAATTTTTTAAAACATACAGCTATTTCAGGGGCTATTTGCCCAATCGCGACAATTTCACTTGAAAGTTGATGCAAACATAATCCAAACCAACTTTTTACCTTCACAAAGTTAAAAAGTGTCAGAAAGATGCAGTTTTCCCCTGAAGACTGTCGAGTAGAAGAGGCAGTATTGTAAAAACATAACCATTCGAGTAAATAGTGCTGGTAAGCCAAAATTACGGAATAACTCGAAGAGAAGAAGCGCTTCGTTACCGACCACCATTGATTTGATGACTACACAGTAGTTAGTCTCTTGCACACTCTTACTGCTCTTGCTTAGCATGCGTATCAAGTTATGAAAAAATTAATGATAACCAGGCACGTAGCAAACGGCAGGGTAATAAACCACGAGCATCCGTACCTGTCCTCTGAGATATCCGGCAGCGAAGGTTGCTCCGGTAGTTCCGGAGCGACGTTGCTCTCGTCAAAGATGTCCTCGAGTTCAGCCAGAATTTCACAAAAGTCTGGTCGGTCTTCGGCATCCCATTCCCAACCTGAGCGCAAAACAAACACACGAGACTAATAATACATTTTTCTTCTCCGCATTGTTGTCAAATTCGTCAGATCAGATGGAATACCAAGTTTAATATTCGACAGAGCAATTGAGAACTTATAAATATTGTGTATTTTGGTCTGCACCACTGCACGGCTGCAGTATTTTGATGGAGATTGACAACTAGCAGTGTCGAGGGAAGGGGTGTTAGTGGGAATACTGTGGGTACCAGTTAAACCAGCAATAACTTGACCTGATTCGAAGCAGCAGATTTTGCACTATATTTAGGTAGGATTGGATTTGGATTTTGCACGGTCCAGTGTCAGATTGTTTTGGACTTTTGCAGAATCTACACATCTACAGCTTGTTATATATTGTGACTTAACCACGAAGGCCCCTGACAGATTTAGGTCTCAGAATAGGCGATTTCTTCTACGATAGACGGATAAACTTGTTCAGGACGTGTTCAGGATATTTTTGCAAAATCCACTTGTATCTGGGCCTGACACTACCAATTAAGAAGCCAGACGCTTAACCGCTACGCCGCCTCGTCGTCGTTTTACATTGAAGTACGTTAAGAAGTACCCAGTACATTACTACATAACTACTCTAGAATATTATATGCATATGGCTAATTCCATTATAACTTAACAGTGTGTCATTCCATTGCGTAATTGGTCATAATAGTAGTTGTGGTGGGCAGCAGTGCACAGCTGCTCACCGTTACTACTATTATAACCAATTACTCAATCCAAAGATACATTTTTTTGTCATTTCCTTGCGGAATAGAGATTAATTTAAAAATCTAATTTTTTATTAATCATACTGCTTCAAAGTACATTTTGCAATAATTTTTTTTGTGGAAATGGAATCCTACATGGATTTTCAAGTCCGCTCCCCCCCAATTTTGTTTCGTCCGTAACTTTTTTTTCTTCAAGATTAGAGCGAAAATGTTGATTTTTTTTCAATTCCTTGACCTCCAAATTGTACAATTAGACATTTTAGTTGATTCTCCACCATCATTACAGAAAAAAAAGGATTTTAAAGATTTTTGCATGCAGCGCCACCTAGTGACATGAGAATTTTGAATCGCATTATTTTTTGAACCACTGGAAATTTTTCAATTCAATTTTTTTTAATGTACCCAGAATTAAAAAAAGAACAACATTTGTAAATATTGGACAATTGTGAGGGTATGCATTACAAATGTCACAAAATTTGCTAATTTATAATGGAATGAGTCATATATTAGGCTAGTGTACATGTACTTGTACACATTCTGGTATGTTGTGAACCAAGCAGACCAAAAAATCAAGACACATGCTATCCAGTGGGTACGATGATGAATTTAAATTGCACGTTATTGCGCGATTATGGCGCGCAACATGTCAATATCGACGTAAGACGTTTACTCACATTTTGCCATGTGTTCATACACAGATGGCGAGCAATCGGCTGGCCGCTCCATCCGGTAGCCTTCTTCCAGTTTCTCGTAAATGAGAGACAGGTCCATTCCCGGATAGGGCGGAGCACCGTACGTGAATATCTCCCACAAAAGTATCCCAAACGCTGTAGACGTAAAAGATAAATATCCATCACATTTCGAACAGAAAAAATGCACGCAAAGTAGAAACAAGTAAAAATCTTTTGATGATTGGTCTACGTATAATTAGAAATTCCTTCTCCTGAAGACACATTTCTTATTACATAGTCTCAATTGCAATAACAAATGAACAAATTAGTGAAGAACTAACTAAACTTCACTAAATTTTACAAATTACAACTTACTTCTATGCTATTTGAATAGTATATTCATATTGAAATAAACCAGAATATTTCTGATGACATTCGTCAGGTGTAATCGTCAGCACCTCTATGAGTGTCAGCCGAAAATATATGTGTTCATTTCAACATGAATATACCATTCAACTGTATATTGAAGTTCTATAGCAATAAGAAAAAATTATAGGAATGAAGTAAAAGAGATTCAGATCACCAATAGATTTCCAGCTATAGATTCAAGTCATAATTCTATGTGCCATCACATCTGAATTCTAGCGATATCATATAGTTTGTAATCCAATACCGACGACAGTCGTCTTCGGATTAAACCCCGTGTGTTCCAGGTTAACTAAAACTGGTAAGCAACACAAGAAATCTCACAAAATCAAAACATATTTCGAGACCCAACGCGCACAGACGCAAAACAACCAGAAAATAGCTGTTATGTAACTCACATTACTAGCAGGGTCGATAAGTGAGAATTTGCATTCATCAAAATATTTTTGCAACATTGCATACTTACACCATACGTCTGACTTTGTGGAAAATCGGTTATACGCCAGACTCTCCGGGGCAGTCCATTTGATTGGAAATTTGGTCCCGGCGCGTGCTGTATAGTCGTCGCAACTAGGCATCAGTCTCGACAGTCCGAAATCAGCGACTTTGACATGATTGTTTTCCTTAACGAGGCAATTTCTCGCGGCCAGATCTCTGGAACGTTCAGAGACGTAGCAATACAATGTTTTTGTGTAGTAATCAATATATTGGTATCAGTCTAAAATCGACAGACGTTATAGTAGGTTCATATCGAAATGGATTGCTTTACAGGGCTGCGTTACAGCTGTTGGCCAATTGAAACAATTTCCTACGCGCGATAACCCATTCCGTGACAATTCGCATTACTGCTGCTCTTCATATGTAGGTTCACTTCTGCGTCCGCAATACATCGTATACATAATACTTGACATATCAGACATAAAATCCTGCCAATTCCAGATTTGACATACCGGTACTAGAAATAATATTTCACTATGCTTGGTAAATGGAAAAAAAATCAACAATGGACCAAATTCAGATTTTAGTATAAATCTGAGGAGATGATAAAAATAACCTCCAAGATCTATAAAGTTTAAACCAGAAAAGCAAGTATTTAAGCTGTCAATTGCAATTGCCTTTATTACTAGTTTTGGTCCATTCAGTCATTTCAAGCCCAATATCCATACTAGGCCGATTCATGTAAAAAATTGTACAACTTCAGCTACCGGTAGTGGCTTCAGTTGGAAAAAGAATATCAAGTAGTCACTATCATTACCATCCATTCATTTTACGACAAAGACATAGATCCTAGCAGGTAAAATGACAGGCCTACCTACATGTTTTTCAAAGACCACTCATATATGAGGAGATAACGGATGTGTGATGATAGTCTGAGGTGTAGATAGAAAATGAATTCAAAAAATACAATATCTACCAAAATACAGATAGATCTATAATGACCGTGCTTAACAAGCTCCACAAATGCCTGCAAAAATCTCACCGATGAGTGATGCTAAACAGAAGAGTGAATAAAACATTCTACGAGATGAAAATGCAATGTGACACATAGTCTGGGAATGCAAATTGTATTCCTACATAAAGCTTAGTGGTTTAACAGTCTTACTATCAGGTTAATTACCATATCATAGCTTGACTAGTTCAATAATGAGGATAATTATTCCCCTACGATAGCATCAGCTTGCCAAGACCAAAGAAGGTAATTTGCATGCTACTATCTTACTGTTACTTGCCTGAAAATTGATACACCCTTGCTACACCACATTTAGCAATACTAAACCTAATATAATAGGTCAGTCATCAGCCTAAAAAATACTAAAGCAATAATACCTGTGTATATAGTTTCTTTTCTCGAGATACTCCATCGCTGAAGCTACTTGCGTTGAAATGTAAAGTAAAGCAACACGGTGAACATGGTTCTTATCACACGTCCTCAGGTATTGCAATAAACTTCCATGGCTCATAAACTCGGTGACAATGTAGAATGGGGGTTCTCTGGTACAAACGCCTGCAAAACATATCGTTCCTCAATCCAATGAACCTGAGAAGAATTCTGTTGCGCTGGATAACTTCTAGGCTACTTTAAATACGTTTCTATTGCTTCGGCCTTCAGTTCAGATATATAGAAAGTATTCGAATCATTTCCCCAAACTAATGCAATGAGTAACTAAATACTCCTAGTCCTACTCAAGGGCTATTCATGTCAATAGCTTCTACTTACAGCGTGTACTCATGTTACAGGTAGATTTAGGTGGTGATACTTCTACTGGAACAGCTATTCAACTGTATTCTTCGAGAATCTACCCACATGTTGGTCAGCCCTCGGTAGTAAACATTTTTCATGATTGGTTCTAGTTCTACGGTTGCCAATTGTTTATATGGACCGAGAGTTGAAGAACAATAATTTATTTTGGTACCATATTTCCTGCATAGCTGAAAATGCAGACAGACATGGGTAAAATACTTCACCCTCTACTAACTAGGCGAAAAATTGGGAATGAATCAGTGCAAGCCGACATTGAGTAATATAATCTATGAGTGCAAATTTACATATATTCATATTTTATAGGATACTATATCATCCACACGCAAATAAATATATCGCCACAGTGGAATCAGAGTAGCATAGGTCCATTTTGAGAGAATTATGTATTTGTATAGTTTCATCTTCTTTCGGCCATATCTGGGCCATGATTAACTTTGAAACAATGAGACAAACATAACACGTTAACAACGGCTAAGATATAGCATATATGAAACTTTCACATAAACTTGATTTTCTCAGATGTCCATGTCTATTTTAAAAATTGTTTGGTCCATAAGTTAGGCTACTTTGATTCCACAGACCACAGTGACAATAGATTTCAGATAGTAAACACACAAAATGCATGCAGAATGCGGAGCCATTTTGATTGTGAGGATTTTACATTTTTACATGCTGGTATCCTTGCCAAGAATAATACCTGGTGCACTGTTTTCAGCAGCCTACTTGATTCACAAAATTTGGATCAAATATCCTTTGAAATCTCAAGACCTCCAAACAATTCGTTTCAACCGCGATCCTTTACTAGAAACTTCATCAACCAATCACATCAATGATAGATGAATATGATCAAGATAGTAATTGTCAACATTTTCAATCAGTCATTCCAAAACATACCAAGCAGCTGCACGAGGTGAGGATGGGTTATGCACTTCATAACAGCGGCCTCTTTCATGAAATCGTCAACACTCATGGTGTCCTCCTTCAGGGTTTTAACAGCTACCTTCCTGTTGTACCTGCAGTAAAACACAGCCCGTATTCAAGATTACTTGGCAGTGTCGGACGCATTGCACAGGCTGAGAATACCGTTTCCAAACTGCTTCATAAACATCTCCGTACTGGCCACCTCCCAATTTCTGCTTCATCAGAAGATCCATTCGACTCATCTCCCAGTGGTCTATTTCGGCCGACTGCGATGACAGAAGATTCTGTTAAAATTTGAAAAAAAGTCTTCACTTTTCCTGAACTGAATTGGTAGCTATTTTTCAAGTTTTATATTTCAATATTATGCTCAAAAATCAGTCACCCTTGGCTCTTTTTATACAAATTATTGCATTCACAAATAGTACATGTCCCTATTTTTATGTCTATGCATTATAAAATGAGTTTGAAGGTAATATGATAGCCTACTGTGTGCAATGAGGGCAAAAACGGAGGTACACATACTTTTTCGGAATACTCGTGAAGGTTTTGCGTACTATCACTTAATTACTCGAGTGATCATGTTTTAGAATACTTCCACTCCCGTTTGAACAGTTTTTTTGGCAAAACAACTTACTTACAATTTGGATTTTGAATAGTAGAAAGGAGTTTTGGGATTTATGAGCTCGTAATCATCACTTTTACGAGTGAAATCGTCATAAGAACTGCGTGACATAGCCCTCGCATCATTGTAACGTAATATATTTTCGAAGACTGTATCTATTTGTCATGTCATGTCTGTCCCCTTGTATTAGTCAAGCATGTCCATTTGTCCACATACATATTGAAATGCAAGCAATTTCTTCTGAATTAATACTAGTCTACCCTCAAGATTAGCGGACCACAATCTGACATATCGACCTCCCCTACCGCCACATCCAACATTCATTTTGTAGCTTACTTTCATGTTTTCCTTTCTTTTATCCAGTGTGCATGCCCCTTATTTACATGCTGTAGGCCAAGGTGGGTGTCTGATTAAAAGACTACTCCAAGTTGTTTTTGCACCCTCCTATCTTTTCATTATATCGCAATCGTGTGGTGTATTGATTTGATAAAAATTTTAATAAAATGATGATGACATCTACATATTGCGAAAGTAGCCACCCCCACCAAGTTTTCTTTTTAAGCTACTTGCTGGAGTACTTTTCAGACATTCATTTTCTATTTCCACTTGAAGTAGTTTGGACATGCCTTGGAAATCTCTAATGGCTACGTCTGCTTGCAATTAAGTAGAAATTTATAGTGTTACTTCTGATTCTACTTGAGTAGCAAAGTTGACTACTTCGACCGCCTCTGAATTTGGGATAGGGTACAAAATGCAATTATTTGGGTCTTTCCATTTTAAAATAGTTAAACGTGTGACGGTACAGGACCATCTACCATAGGATATGGCTAAGCCATATTTAAGAAAATCTGCTGTAGCAAACTACTGCCATTTAAGAGACAGCACACAGAAAGTGAAATTGGAATTATTGACATTTTGCAGCAACACAAATATATATTGACAGGAAATGCAATAACAAGTCTCTGCGTATAAGTTACCTCTGGCATTGTTTTGCTGGATGCCGCATACTGCAATACAGTCACGAGACCATCTGTATTGAAGGAATGGTGATGAATCAGTTCCGGCAGAGTTCGAAACCGCTGGTCCGCAGATATGTAGTATTTCTAGAGTGGAAATGACAGGGTTATCCACATTGTGTCATATTTACCATGGAATAACATCCTGTTCATCGCACTACTTACTTTTGATGGGTCAACATAGATTCTGTAATGATAAACTCTGTCTTCGTAACGTACCGAGACTGATAACTGGCCAGGACAACTCTCGGAATCTCTCACCTAGAATAAGCATATTTGTATATCAATGGCATTTAGGAGAGAGAGAGAAAGAAAGGAGTCATTTATCATCACAAATATTTTAATTACAAAACTCACATGTTTTACAAGACAAAAATTTGATTGGATGCATTGCGCAAAATGATGTTCAGGAAAGAATAACAAATATTTGTAGGGATATACGCTTATTCTATTGAGTTTATTGTGGATATATATGTGAATACAACATGAAACAATGAGCACTGCAAAGCACAGGCTAAATTTTGTAAGTAATATAAGTAATTAAAGGAAGATAAAAACACAAATATATACCGGTAGCCGAATTTGAGGCTACATAACAAGCAACGAGAATTAGCCAAAATATCAGTAGTATCATCTATCATATATAATAATTGAATCATCTTGAAAGATATCCTGTACTATAGTGTTACATCTCTATGTAGTATGCCAATTGAAGATCGTTGGAAAATGAGAATGAATGTGCTCAAGTGTGCTTTCACAAGGCAACGTACCAGAAAGCTTCCGTTTACACCACTGCTTAGTAGATATTCCGCTCCAGATCTAGATAATGCGCCGTGATACCATATTTGCTGCTTGAAACTTGTAGCCGGAGTGATATAATTAGTTGGAACCCACCCACGGGGACCAGTGGGTGCTCCATGGTCCAAGTTCAATATTTGTGCTTCGCACCACTCCCCCGTGTGATTGAGTTGCGACACTTTCAATAGGCAACCTGAAAATTGCAGAATGTACGAGATCTTTATGTACTTCATGTGCGAGATCAGTAGTAGGCCTACTAACCTTTTGTGATTGAAAGCTGATTGCTGCCGCCTGATGTGAAGTCGTACAAAGCAACAAAAATGTCATCTTCATACTCGAACGGCATTATTCCAATGTATGCATGAACAACCTTGGGACATGCTCTAAAAACTTTGCCACACAAAATACAAAATTTACCACCCTATTATCTCCTGTTATAAACAAGTCTATAAGAGTGAAGAGACATGATACAATGGCTATACAAGCCTACTATGATCTTCATAGTATAAATACCGTCCATTGCTTGTGCAGGCTATTTG
>ATSW01012392.1:0-10935 GCA_000444245.1 Botryllus schlosseri | reverse complement strand
TGTACTACTTATCTTCATTTCTGGTTGGAACTGTCTGTCCTTACAAAGTAGATTGGCCTGAAAAAACGTTTTTGGCTCAAAAACTGACAGATTTTTACATGAAAAACTTGTATTTTAACGAAATCTGGCCCTATGAAGAATTCCAGTAGTTACATTACGTATTCTGGTGGAAATAATTAAAATTTGTTGTAGTACAACGAAAGATCCTATCCTACATTCTCGGGTAGAAAGTGTCTGTCCTTACTACGTAGCTTGCCAAGAACGGAGAAAGAACGTTCAACAGCAGCATTTGTAGGCTGACAACACTCAAGTTCCGTGCACACTGCTGGTGACAAACCGTGTTGCTTCATTCTGACAATGTTGTCTATATCACAATTTTTCAGCTTGCGCTTCTTGATGTAAGAACCATGTAATGCCCAAGCAGTCTTGCTTCAGTTAGGATATTGCGGTACGTTGACCATAAAACCATGTCACTATTTGTTTCATTTGACCGTTTATGATTCCCAATGAGCAGACGATGGGCCGTTTACAACGGTAGGCCTATAAAGTAGGCTACAGGCTGTAAATTATCAAATGATAAGTTCACAGACAGCGCAAAATCTACGATACAAACGAAATGTAGAGGTCAAAAAATGTTTGATTTTGTAAACAATTTTGACAAATTTTGACCTAACGCTACAATTTTGACCTAATTTTGACTTTTTTTGACATGTCAAAAAAAAAATCGCCCTAGTGATTAGTGATTACAAATCAAGGATTACACTTTATTGGGCGTTTTAGGCACTAGTTCGTCGTCGCCGAGGAAGCTGAGTATTCAATTATTCACGCGCGCATCGGTCATTGGTAAATGGTTGGCATTAACGCGATATCACGGACTCGCTAATTGACAGATTAGACGGCGGGCATTTAAGCATTTTGCATGGGGTGGCCGCCACCCCATAATTGTGTCATGGGGTGGCTGCGCCACCCCGCCACCCCGTAACTCGGCGCCTATGGGTGCAACAATCGGGGCACAGACACTTTCCTCCGGGATTTCAAATTTATCAATGAAGTTTTGCTTCATAGATTGCTGTTTGGTGTCTCCGTTTTCGTCACCTTCATTACGCCCACGTGCGGAGCATATCGGTATTGTTAACTTTCAGCTTGATCTTTGTATTCCAATACTGTAGCCTACGGAAGTCGTGGGCTTTTGAAATATGTTGTCGTAATAGCATATATGTGATACACGTAATCACAACTGGAGATACATATGCTTTCATGAGCTGAAAAACTGATACATAGAGTTATATTGTAAGCGAATAACATATACCATTGACTAATTGGACAGTGCAAATAGGGAATGATTTTAGTAGACGATTAATAAATTAAACACAATTTTTGTTGACCGAGATACACTGATGAAACATGTTTGGATGTAAGGTTATTTTGGGAATAAGTTCTGTTCTGTGCCGTCTCCGATTACATTCGAGTTCATTGGAGCTATGTCTGATATTGGTGTCTGTACGTGGTTTAGCCCAGTGGTTCTTAACCGGTGTGCCGCGGCACACTAGTATGCCATTTACGTCTCGGAAGTGTGCCGCGAGAGACTTCTTCATAATTTTGAAATTATGCGCGAAATAATTCTAGTCTATAGCAAACGATCAATAATAATCTAAATCAAGCTTGGTGTGAAGTTTGCACATTTGACAAATCATAGTTGATATTGTGCCCGCAATCAATATCCCCTCGAATTCGCTTTACCGGCAGATCGCATGCCTTGAAGGCTGAATTCAGTTTTACGCAATACGTTGATTGATCGCGCTCAGAGAACAGCAGACATGGAGGCGACTGTATGACAATGCAGTTTCCTAATCCCCATTGTCTCCCCAATCACCAGCGAGAAATGAACTCCTTTGGAATTGACGTTCGAGTTTACATATTCGAATTTCACACATGGCAATCGATATTGTGATTATTAGTTATCGTGCCAGCACGTTCGTTAAATGTAGGTTAGTAGCACAACGATGTGTTACTGTCGGCGAATATGAGAATTGAGAAGTATGGTTGATCAAATTATATCAGTTAACAAGCCTCTTTGCCGCTGAGGTCATAATCTTGGTTTGTTGAAACTATAATTGAATTGCGGGTTGCTGCCATTAGAACTATTGAGGTATGATCGGCGTGAAAATGCATTGTATAATACTCTACGTCTACGCCTCCGTATTCGTTAACGGCGATCGTGCTTGTCCTTTCCGACCCAATGCGACAGCGGGCAGATTTATTGTCAAACAAATCTAATGAAATCGTATCTTAGGGCAGCCCGAAGTTTTTGTGAAGTATATTAAAATGATCCCTTACTCTCGTCTGAATAACCCCTGTTTGTTGTAATCACGAAGGAACAATATTCTGGCCCGAGGAAAATGATGACTTTCTATCACGGCTTACTAAGCTATGTGAGGGACGCTTTACGTTCAAATGTTTACTTTTGGAATTATTAAAATGCTGAAGTTTATTTAAAAAAGGGAAGTACAAAAACATTTTGGATTGACTGCAGAGGTGGTCACATTAGTCGGTGTTGCAACTGGGCGCTAATACGTATTCTGGTATAGTTTGAAGATGCCGTAAGCCAAAAAAATTCGGAACCACTGTGATAGTGTGATGGTGTGCCGCGAACTATTTTTCATTTTCGAAGGGTGCCGCGAGGTCAGAAAAGTTGAGAACCACTGCCTTAGCCTATACTCGCGCTACTTGGTCGCCATTTTAATGTACGCTATACGAAGTACACGTCTGCTACCCTAATCCACCTATAGTGAAAGCAAGAATTGACAGTCCCGTTGTGAATTTCCAGGCGTCGCATGACAATCGAAATTATTATATTTCAGAGAATTATTGTGAACTACAAATATGTTGGTGAATAGAATGCTATTCGCGCCAATCACTTTTGTCGTTTATTTATTGCAAGCCAGGCTGTGTTTCTACCTGTATGATGTATATTTGTCTCGTCAATATCGATATCTGTTTCGCACTGTAACTCCGCAGCGATTATTGACTGTAGTATTGACTGTGAAAGTATTTAGGTGAAAATGAAGATGAAACGCGAGCTATTTGTGGTATCGATACTTGTGTTGGCTTCTACTGGTCAACGCGAAGAAATATTATGCAAGGCACGACCAGGCTGCCAGTTGGCGAAATGTGCTGAAGGCCCGTTCCAGCAAAATCTGAAAGCGAACGGGTCTGAGTATCCGATTACTTGCATCGGAATAGGTGATCAGGAACAAGCATCAAAGGAAAAATACGACGAATTGGAAAAGCAACTGAATTCTTTAAAAAAAGGTATATTCTATACTCCAAAATAATCTAATTCATAAATATTTATAAGCGTACCCAATTGCCCTTACCAACTATATAAAAATTTTAAACGTGTCCATGCATCATATGCAATCGTAAACAGGTTTATGATTCATATGACTCTATCTATAAGTCATACATATACGCCCAATGAACCGACTGCTGATACCCATATATTTCAAGCGTTGTTTCCAACACGTAGCCTCTCCACCTCCAGTCACCAGTCTCTCAAAGTCACTTCCTATCTTTTCCCTATACACACTAATTTTCCCCGCACATTAGCGTAACTATAGGCGTAGGTCTCATATTAGATAATATTTGTTCATAATCGTATTAGATCTTCTCCAGCAGCACACTTTACTAAATTTTCTCATGTAGGTATGAGGAAATTGCAGAAAAGCAACACGGATTTGATGAAAGGTATTTGTAGTTTATTTTAGCTATTTGCTCGTATTCTAGATAATATTTTATTTACGAAGTGAATTATTGATTATTCACAATGATGCGATACAAATATAGGCCTACGCAACGTTTTAATTTCTTTTAAATGCGACAAATCACGTAGGTGCTGAAAGAATCATGGTCAAAGGTTATAAGTTTATAACTTCACAATAACTGGTCTTGCATGTTATACGGAGTGAAATATGGAAGGCTTATACTATGAAAATGCCTCTCCAAACCATTGCTACGGAGAAATCGTTTGTTGTACGTTGATTTCAGATAATACCATTGTTAAAAGGGAAGCTTCCGAACGGACAAAGACGAGGGACGAATTATTAAAGGGCAAGTAATAAATATCACCTTCCGTTAATATCCCTTCGCCCCATCATTCAGGTGCATCCGTATAGTTGCTACCAATTTACGGATAAATTACACTTATGACTTTGGGAGTCGAATTACGGAGTTGGATGGAGACTGGATGGGTATACAATAGCGACAGGAATTGGGGTTGGATTAGTCATTAGTGTAACTCGGTCAGCGGTCGGGAATTCCTCGCACGTGTGCTAACTGTGTCACGACAGTACATTATGCAAGGCACGCCACAAGATTTGACATGAACGTACTTTTCCATTCAAAATGACAACAATGTGGAAGAATTATCCACTAATTTAGTAAATAGAAATTCATAACACTCCCGAGACTCTACTCCTGGGGTCGTCAACCTTTTTGAAACCAAGAGCTACATGTTGGGTGCTGATTGATACGTTACTCTTGCCGTTTGCCAATACTTGGTTGAATTTCTTCATTATATGACATTCGGTGCACTGGGCAGGACACGGCTTCTTACCAAGAAAATATACCTATTCCCGGTACACACCAGCGTCCAAGTGTTCAGTTGCGTTGCCGCACTGGTCGCGAAAGCGCAAATCTCCACGTCAAGGCTCGGGAATATGAACAAAATTGCCTTTCGGACTCCGCAGGGGCGAAGATAAGCAACGGCCCTTCGATCTAAATGTGCGTTCGTATATTCCTTAGGATCGACTGAGCAATTTTCAACTGCCGTTCACATCGAACCCTTCGCGAATTTGACCTTCAAAGCTCTCATTGAAATCTTTGCTACTGCCATCAAGGGCGACTCATCTGGTCCTTACAGACGACTTGCTGCCAGTGGGCACCGAGTTGGTGACCCCTAAGCCGTCGCCCAAGGCATAGTTGCCTAAACGTTAAGTAGGCCCCGCGACCCAATTGAGGCCTGCGAGTCATATTTTTAGCTCATTGAAGCTGGAAATAACTGAAAATAGCTGTCAAGTGCTTAATAATATTTGGCGGTTATGTTGGATTCGCCCGCCGAATACACACAGATTCCAATGCGATAGACATGATGCAATATGACATTGCACACCCGCACCATTTGAATTGCATGATATACACTATGGTAATTATGCCAATAGTTATCAATAGGAGTTAGGTTCAGTAAGGGATGGTTTTTGCAATGAAACACTCGCTATTATGCTCAATATCTTGTCAATTGGTATTTCTAAAGCGAGTTCGGCTGCGTGCATACTGCAGGCCTATTGTACAGAGAGTGATCATGACAATTACTAAGCCAAAGTTTGCCGTGCTATTATGTTGGCAGATTGAGAGTCGATCAGGCACTGCACAGTGTACACTGTATTCAGTGTACAATGCACATCGAACTGACGCAAATGACAACAATATTCAATACATCAACAACTACAGTAAAACTTGCAATTGATATTTTTACGTTCCTGAAAGCTGAAACAATGTAATGTAATACGGTGCTTACTTTCAGACTTTCGTAATGTGAAGGCTCAAATATCCCAATCAAAACAGGATGACAGAGAGCTAACGGCAGGTACGTCCCCGCATGTAACTGATGCATCAGTCGCATGCACTGATATGATGAACGTCATACAATATTATGCAACAGCCCAATTGGAGGGAGTGATAAATCAACTATCGATGGCAAAATTATATCTTTTGAAAATTGTCCATGGATACTTCGTAGAAAGCCGAGAAGTTAGCGGCTCCTCGTACAGACATAAATCCCTTTTTCTTTAGATTTCAAATCTGCTCTAAATCTTTTTAGAGATCAGCACCATCAAAAACGAGATGTCGCAATCCAGCAAAAGGAATCAGGAAATTTCAGCAGGTAAGCCGTCGAGCAAACATGCCTGACATTACTGATGGGCTCATTTGCCGGTGCATCGAGCAGAGTGGTTGCATACCGGAATCGGATGTATTGGTATTCATATCCGTACTATTATAAAGTTATCAGTACACATGAAGCGAAAAACTTGAATTTGACATAGCTAT
The DNA here is from genome assembly GCA_000444245.1 of Botryllus schlosseri. NCBI lineage: Eukaryota > Metazoa > Chordata > Ascidiacea > Stolidobranchia > Styelidae > Botryllus > Botryllus schlosseri. Next base: position 4,830 of record ATSW01012392.1, on the reverse strand, counting down.
TCATTAGGGATGGTGTGAACGTGAGGTTCGCGTTTGGTGTGTAAACCTCATATATTTGGAGGTTCGCGTTGAGTTGACAAATGAACCTTGGCAGGTTCTGCACTGTGCACCTTTTTCATGCGTTAAAATTCTTCACGCCATTAAATTTTTTTTGGTTGAGAGGCTTTGCATTTCAATTTCGGACTACTCCCCGCATGGCCCTGCCATCAACGAAAGAAATTCAGCAATAGACGAGCTGATTTCAAAAACTATTTGCACGGAAGTTTGCACGGAATATTCAGCCTTCCGTTTCTGACTCTCTGCAGTGAGTTGTACCCGCAATCACACAACATCTAGAAATAAATACACTAATACAGGGACTTAGGGAGTCATCGAATTGCGCTTAGTCAACCAATCAACTATTTACAATTTTATACCAACGAAATTGATAGGGAGAATGCATGGTTGTCTTGTCCCATGTAAAAAATTCATCAGTCGCGCGAACGGGATCTATTTTTATTTGATATCCTTATTGTATCATGAAAGCCGAATCCGTCTGATTGGGGTGATGGCTACTGTATAACTTGTTTTTGAAATAATATCTGGTGCAAGTATAGAAACCGGTGTTTCTCTTTCAAGAATACATCTATCCGGTCTAGCCTAGTCCTTGCCGAAATTGTTGGTAAAACGACGGAAGATATTGATTTTGAATTATTATAGCATTTGATTGTTTCAGTTAATACAATAGGTGACGATTAAAAAGTCAGCATATACTTCAACACAATGTATGCTTTTATTTTTCATGAGTCTGCGCGCACTCCCCAACTCACTGTCCGGTCTCTTGGGCAACAGTGCGTAACGACTTTAGGCTTGCTTGCAGAGATGAGCAATTGAGCATGGATTAGGATTGGGATTTGGAAAAACCGTATTTGTGAAATTTTGTCGGATTTGGATTACAGATATTTTAACATGGATTAGGATTAGGATTGGAGTTACCGATACTCGGGGAGATTGATGTACGGTATCACATGGCGACAAAGTTTTTTGTTCACCACGACTTTACATAGTTTTTCGAATTATTAATTCACCCATTCAGCGTTTTATTTCTATGCTACAGAATTATATAGACATATAAGATGTCGGCTTTAGTTTCTAAGTGGAATTCCAAGTGGAATTCTAAGGTTGAATCGGATTAGGATCAGAATTAGGGTTTCTATTGTATTGATGCTGTTACCTGGAACTCTGTACCAGTATATCTCAGAAATTAACCTGATCATCCCTTTAAAAAACGTTATCGGAAATATATATTAGATGAGTATGAGTATTATTGATTAAATGCCGATATTGCAATTACTGACTTGTGTTGTATAAAGTAACGTGAACTCTGCACTATAGACTCAGTGCTGCACCACAGTCCCGAAACTTCGATATATATAGTTCGGTGTATCCTTGTTGAATGTTTTTCTCTGCATTTCTTGTAGTTTTGTATATTTAATTTCATTGTTATGCGCCATTGATGGGAATGTGTATGCTCAGGTAGCGACTGTGTACCAAGGCTTTGCGGCCCCTCGTCGTCATCTTGGTCCGTAGGCTACCGGATTTTCGCTGGTGTGACAAAAAAGGATTTATATACAATAGTTATGGATTAGGATTACGATTTGAAGCTTCGGATTTCGATTGGATTAGGACATAGCAATTTCAACTCCGCTCATGTCTTCTTTCTTGTGCGCAGCTTAGATTTTCTGTGCGCAGAGACCGTGTCAGCACTGCGCAATTGAGCACGCGCGCAGCTTAGAGGGAACAGTGCTTCAACATTGTGGCATAATGTGGCCTGAGTCGTCGCTATAGTTATCATGTGGGCCTGCCCTACTTGTATATTATTATATATTAGTTTACGGTAATATATGGTGGGAATAAGCAATATGGCGTCACGTTACGTCATATGTTCACGCTCGCATTCACACAGAATTTTTCAATAGGGTTACCATATTTTGGAGTCGGGAAAGGAGGACACTTTCCAAATTTTCTTTAAAACTTTTAGGCGTCCTCGGAGGACATTTTCAAAAACCGGGAAAAGGAGGACAAATCCTCCTGAAGGAGGACGTAGGGTAACCCTACTTTCAGCGGTTCACACCATCCCTACTATTCATGATTCATTCTTTTTGCGGGTTCAGTGTACTCTACTCTAATTTGTCAGTAACCTGTAACCTTTATTTTTGTGATTCAAGACTTGTTGGCTCCCCATAAAACCATGGATATTTCAGTTACCGCATTTTACTTATAGTAGGGTAGACTAGATCTCGGAGTCTTATCTCATTCTTATTTTATGATGATCACACCTTATATCAATACTTATTTCACATAAAATATTCGTATGCCATGAAGTATTGGATTTCTTCATATATATAACATATATATACAGAACTCGCTGTCATGAAGGAACAAATACTTCAATTGATCAAGATCCAGGAAACATCCACAGGTAAGCAACTAACCAACCAACCATATTCTCCAGAGATGCAGGCCGTCATCAGATCTTGTTCAAAAGATATTCATATATAGGCCAGGCGTCGCCAATTCACAACGGGTCGCGGGCCACTTTTCAAAATTCGCAGAGGCGGCGGGCCGTATGTCTTCAATATCGAGCTAAAAATAGGCAGCGCAGTTTAACAACCACGTGCTGATCACTCTACGTTAGTACTACGCTGTGCTCTCTAACATGGGACATATAGTTACCATTTGACTATCCCTTCACATCCCAGCATGCGATCAGTTTCGCCAGTAGATTTGATGCAGGGAGGGCATTCGAAAATTTATTAATAATAATGCTGTGCTGAATCTTTGGATGGGTCAATTGATATTTGTTCCCTTTGTCGCATGCGTTATTTCTTGATTAGGATTGTCAGTACAGTGGAAAGATATTGGATTCGCCCAAACGTAGGCCTATACCAGAAACCAAATTTCTTTCGTGATGAAGGAACACGATTACAAATTGCTATTTCTTTATTATGTGCCCATGATTTTCCTCTATTGTTTGCATATGTACTGTGGGGCTCAGATTACAAAGGAGACATATTAAAAGAGAGAATCAAATCGCACTGAACAGCGCCTGGCGCAAAGAAAATTTCAACAATAATTCAAACCTCTCATTAATTAGGGAGTAAATTCTTAAATTTAATTTGCATATTGACGGCCGCCAACAGATCCCAATCGAATTTTAGTGAATATTCAGTGACAATCTGCTGTAAGCTTGACCCAAAGTCACACAACATCAACAGCGAAATACGCTACATGTATAGGTAGTCAGCGAATGATGCTTATTCACAGAGGTGGTCAAAGTAGTCAATAAAGCTACTCAAGTAGAAGTAGAAGTAGCGACGCAAAAATCTACTCAAGTGCGAGTAGAAGTACTTATTTTGAGGGCAATTTAAAAGCACTTGAAGTAGAAGTAGATTTGGCTGACTTTAAATCTACTCAAGTAAGTAAGTAGGCGTGAAAGCGGTCATTATTCGTTCGCATGGACTGTATGTCAAAAGCTGCAAATTGAGCAATGCGGAAGGTGTAGAGAGCTTGATTCATATTGATGCATCCCAGGAGGTATCAATTTTTGACAGCATAACCATTTGTCCGCATCGTGTGATGCAAATGATAGTGTTGATATGAAAATGCGATAATAATCCTTTGTTTAATCGAACACCCCGTCTTGGAAAATATCATGGCAATTGGCATGGCGCTCACCCCCATATTATAAGGCCCCTAGTTTAGTCGAAGAGCGATACGGAGAAGTTGTATCGGATACGGTGTTAACACTTTGAGCGATTAGTATACGTTAATACAAACCATATCGGATCGAAAAAATGTCATATAGTGTAGCTATATTTTCGGAAAATATAGGCATTACTATTCTTGCTTTTATACTTCATCATGCATGATCTCCAGAAAAAAAAAACTGAAACTAATCAGAACTTAAAGTATGATACTGGGAATTGAAATAGAAATACCAATACTACTTCCAAAAGCGGATAATACATTCTATGTCTTTTGTCCAGAAAGTCTCAACGGTGCTCTGCTAAAACAGGTCTAATGCAGAAAAAAGTCTGAATCCACTTTTCCAGATTAGGATACACGCCATTGGCTGCTAGATTACGATCTGATAGGTAATTGCTAGATTGGGAAAAGATTGCGAAAAAGTAATTTCAAACGGATGGGCAATATTTACTACGATGAAATATTTCATATGTGCAACAATGCGACGTGAATGGAACTATACAACCCGCTACCTAAAGTTTACTCAACGATACTTTCGTGAAAACATATAAGTCACTCCATATATGTACCGTGCGCGAAGTGCGACGAAAATTCTGGTCTTTGCTTTAATTTTATGATATTTAAATGTTGGTACTCCGCGAAAACAGCTCCAAAATTCGTCTGGCTATCTTTCTGATGGGAGGATTGTTGAAAATGATGATTTTCATGTTACATGAGACATTGTTAAACCGTTGTATATATTGTACATATTGTGTATTCGTTGTATACTGTACTTGTGTTTGGAATATTCTGGAACTTTGTTAGCTAACCACTAGTCTCCCTGCAGGAGTGTGAATGACTCATATTGAAAGTGTTCTGGTTTCTCGTGTACGTTCGAGTTAATGTTTTGATACTCGGGTATAATTGGTTTGATTCGGAGTTACCTCGTGGTAGTACGATACGTCGCTCGCTGTATGAACAGGTCCGCTGTAATATACTCTGCTGTGTGTGTTGGACTGATGTCTGTCAAGTGTAAGAAATAGGGAATCTCAAGCCGTAGGTAGAACGGAGTAGACCCTGAATTTCATCAAAGGTTATGGGCCC
>ATSW01012391.1:0-19399 GCA_000444245.1 Botryllus schlosseri | reverse complement strand
GGGGATAGGGCCTGTGTGCCTTGGCAGTCTCAGTTTCTGATAGATTTTCGAGTTCCTCTGCTGCTGAATAATAGGAAAAGCCCTCTTTATCTGATAGATTATCTTCCGACGATTCGAGAACACCATCGTTACTTGACGTCTCGTCTGTTGCGCCGGAGATTCTCCTTCGAATCAGACTCTTCCTTCTGGACTTCTTGGTTTTCTTTTCAAATATAGAAACTTCGGCTTTTATTTCGGTTTCTGTGTTTGACGGAGACGTTAAAATTAATATCGGTGTCTCATTCGCCATTGTGGCATGATCGGTTGAATACAATGGCAGAGATTGGGGTATATCAGACGTAAACAGTCCGTCTCCTGCGTATTCAGACGCAGAATCAAGTACGCCAGGGCCTTCGTCAGCTACTAATTCACGATGTGGGTCAGCGATAGCCGATTCGCAATTCGATGCATTGTCCTCTACAGGCGGAATAGACAGTTCACATTCAGTGATCATCTTATACGTAGAGTCAGAACTTGGTCCGATTGTATCATCTATTTCGGGCCTTTGCTGACTACCATCCGAGTCACATCCTTGAATTGTGTTTTCGTTTAACTCGGCGTTGCTTGATGAAGATTCTTGATTGCTTACTATTTCGGAATCTTCTGTGATTGTAATTTTTTGGTCTTTCGCCGATTTATTTATAACTTTTCGCCTGATCGACTTCTTTGCGATATCCTGTTGTTTAGTGCTTGCAGTTTTCTTCTTTTTAATTGTCACTCTTCTTGGCGATGGCTTTTGTGGTGTATCATCAGTGGACTCTGTTGTTTTGGATGATTCCAACGTCTTTATCTCATCTTGAATCAGAGCCTGGTCCACGGAGTCTTCAGTTGCAGGTGTGGATGTATCGCTTATTTCAGTTAATTGTGAATCCTGTTGAGGCAAAGCATGTTCCGAGTACTCTTGAGTTGTTACAGCTGATGTGTCAGTTATTTCATGTGCTTGAGGTTCGCCTTGAGTCATAGCCTGTTCAGTGGACTCTTCAGTTGCAGATATATACGTACCAGCTATTTCGGATAATTGTGAATCCTCTTGGGGAAAAGCCCGTTCCGAGTACTCTTCTATTGTTGGAGTTGATGTATCAGCCATTTCAGATGCTTGTGGTTCATCTATAGTCAATACTTGTTCAATGGACCCTCCAATCATTGCCGTATCCGTATCCTCAATTTCAGTTACATGCGATTCAACTTGGTTCACAATCTCTTCCGTGAATTCTTTGGTTGGTGGCGTGGATGTATCAGCATATTCACATATATGCGATTCATCTCGAGTCAAGTCCTGCTCGGCGGACTCTTCAACCAGTGGCGTGGATCTATCAGCTATTTCAGATATCTGCAATTCATCTTGAGTCAAAGTTTGTTCAGTAGCCTCACCAGTTGGTGGTATGGATGTATCAGCCTTTTCTAATATATCTGACTCATCTTGACTCAAGGTCTTGTCGGTGGACTCCGCAATGAGTGGCGTGGATGTATCAGCATATTCAGATATATGCGATTCATCTTGAGTCAAGTCCTGTTCAGTAGAATCTTCAATCAGTGACGTGGATATATCAGGCATTTCAGAACTCCTCGATTCACCTTGAGGCAGTGACTGTTCAGTAGACACTTCAGTTGTTGGGGCTGATGTAGCAGTCATTCCAGACACTTGCAATTCATCTTCAGTCAAAGGTTGTGCAATCGACTCTTCAGTTGCTGGCATTGATGCATCGGCCATTTCAGGTACAGATATATCAGTTGCATTTACATATGGCTCACCATCCAATGACGCTTGCTCTGTGGATTCAGATGAAAATGATTCCTGCTGTGAAGATGCACTTTCGTTATTTCTCTTGCGCTTGATGATCTTCTTCTTAGATGTGCTGGATTGTGACTCGTCTTTACCTTTCTTTTTCTTAATTGTTTTCCTCTTGGCCAACTTGGCCACTGTGTCAGTGTTCGTTGCATTCGTGAGATCAACTTGCAAGGTTCCTTCCGACTCATATTCCTGACTTTTGTTCTCATTTAGTTCAGCATTCATACCGGGACATGCTTGATGAATGCTGATTACGTTTTCAGAATCATCTGTGATTGCAGTTTCTTGATCGTTTGCTGATTTCTTAATCATTTTCTTTCTGATCGACTTCTTTGTGACATCCTGTGGTTTGTCAGTCGTAGTCTTTTTCTTTTTTATTGTAATCCTTCTGGGGAGAGATGATGGCTTTGGCGATTCTTCATCAGCCGATTCTCTCGCCTTGGATATCTCTGATGTCATTGACTCATCTTTGTTCAACGATTTGTCACCGGACTCGACAATTATAAGCTTGGATGCATCATCCATTGCAGATTCGAGTGGTACATCTTGAATTAGCACATGTTTGGTGGGCTCCTCAATATGTGGCGTAGGTGTATCATCCATATCAGAGACTTTGGATTCCAGTCGAGTCTGCGCCTCTTCAGCGAACTCTTCAGTTTGTTGTGCGGCTGTATCGGCCTGTTCAGATGTAAGTGATTCATGTTGAGCCATTTTGCTGGCTGCATTAGCATTATCAAATGTATTCAATTCATCTTGAGTCAAGGCCGCTTCAGTAAACTTAACAGTTGGTGACATCGAAGTATCAACATTCTCAGATAGATAAGATTCATCTGGAGTCAAGGCATGTTTGGTGGATTTTTCAATTAGCGGTGTGGATGAATCAGCAACTTCAGATTCAACTGGAGTCTGTGCCTCTTCAGTTTGTGACGTGAATGTATCATCTTGAGACAAGACCTGTTCAGTAGACTCACCAGTTGGTGAGATGAATGCTTCAGCATTATCAGATATATGCGATTCATCTCGGCTCAAGGCCTGTTCAGTGGACTGATCAATCAGTGGTGTGGATGTATCAGTTATTTCAGATGTTTGCGATTCATCTTGAAGCAAAGCTTGTACATTAGACACGCCAGTCGAAGGGGTGGATACATCAGTCTTTTCAGATATAAACGATTCATCGTGAGTCGAGGCCTGTTCAATCGATTCTTCAATCAGTGGTGTGGATGTGTCAGTTATTTCAGATGTTCGCAATTCATCTGGAACTAAAACTTGTACAGTAGACTCTTCAGTTGGTGGGGTGGATATATCAGCCTTTTCGAATATATACCATTCATGTTGAGTCGAGGCCTGTCCGATGGATTCTTCAATCAGTGGTGTGGGTGTGTCAGCTATATCAGATGTTTGCGACTCATCTTGAACCAAAGCTTGTACAGTAGACTCTTCAGTTGGTGGGGTGGATATATCAGTCTTTTCAGATATGTGCAATTCATCTTGAGTCAAGGCCTGCTCAGTGGACTCTTCCGTCGGTGCAGTAATTGTATCAGCATTTTCAGATATATGCAAATTCTCTAGAGTCGAGGCTTGTTCAATGGATTCTTCAATGAGTGGTGTGGATGAATCAGCAACTTCAGATTCAACTGGAGTCTGTGCCTCTTCAGTTTGTGGCGCGTATGCCAAGTTCTGTTCAGTAGACTCTTCCGTTGGGGGCGTGTATATATCAAACATTTCAGATATAAGTGATTCATCTTGAGTCAACGCCTGTTCGGTGGACTCACCAATCACTGGTGCGGATGTATCAGCTATATCATATACATGCAGTTCATCATGATGCGATGCCTGTTCGGTAGACTCAACAGTTGGCGGCATGAATGAACGAGCATTTTCAGATACATGCGATTCATCTTGAGTCGAGGTTTGTTCAATGGATGCTTCACTCAGTGGTGTGGAAGAATCAGCAACTTCAGACTCAACTGGAGTCTGTGCCTCTTCAGTTTGTTGCGTGGATGTATCAGCAGTTCCAGATATATGCGATCCATCTTGAGTCGTGGCCCGTTTGGCGTACTCTTCAACCAGTGGTGTGGGTGAATCAGCTATTTCAGATATGTGCGATTCAGTTTCAGTCGAAGCTTGTTCACTAGACCCTTCAGTAGGTGGTGGCGTGGATATATCAGCCTTTTCAGATATATGCGATTCATCTTGAGTCAAGGCCTGTTCAGTAGCCTCATCAATCAGTGACGTGGTTGTATCAGCATTTTCGGACGTATAGAATTCATCTTGAGCCAAGTTCTGTTCAGTAGACTCTTCCGCTGGAGGCGTGGATATATCGAACATTTCAGATAGATGTGATTCATCTTGAGTCAATGCCTGTTCGGCGGACTCTCCAATCACTGGTACGGATGTATCATCTATATCATATACATGCAGTTCATCATGATTCGATGCCTGTTTAGTAGACTCAACAGTTGGCGGCACGAATGAATGAGCATTTTCAGACACATGCGATTCATCTTGAGTCGAGGTTTGTTCAATGGATGCTTCAATCGGTGGTGTGGATGAATCAGCAACTTCAGGCTTAACTGGAGTCTGTGCCTCTTCAGTTTGTTGCGTGGATGTATCAGCAGTTCCAGATATATGCGATTCATCTTCTTGAGTCGTAGCCCGTTTGGCGTACTCTTCAACCAGTGGTGTGGATGAATCAGCTATTTCAGATATGCGCGATTCAGCTTCAGTCGAAGCTTGTTCAGTACACCCTTTAGTAGGGGGCGGGGATGTCCTATCAGCGTTTTCAGATATATGCGATTCATCTTGAGTCAAGGCCTGTTCAATACACTCTTTAATCAGTGACGTGGTTGTATCAGCATTTTCGGACTTATGGAATTCATCTTGAGCCAAGTTCTGTTCAGTAGACTCTTTCGTTGGTGGCGTGGATATATCAAACATTTCAGATAGATGTGATTCATCTTGAGTCAATGCCTGTTTGGCGGACTCTCCAATCACTGGTACGGATGTATCAGCTATATCATATACATGCAGTTCATCACGATTCGATGCCTGTTCATTAGACTCAAAAGGTGGCGGCATGAATGAACGAGCATTTTCAGACACATGCGATTCATCTTGAGTCGAGGCTTGTTCAATGGATTCTTTAATCATTGTATCAGCTATTTCAGATATGTGCGATTCATCTTGAGTCGAAGCTTGTTCAGTAGACACTTCAGTAGATGGCGTGGATATATCAGCCCTTTCAGATACATGCGACTGATCTTGAGTCAATGCCTGTTCAGTAGACTCAGACTCAGCAATTTCAGATATATGCAATTCGTCTTGGGTTGTGGCCTGTTTAACAGACTCTTCAATCAGTGGCGTGGATGAATCAGTCACTTCGGATTCTACTCGAAACCGTGCCTCTTCAATTGGTAGCGTGGATGAATCAGTCACTTCGGATTCTACTCGAAACCGTGCCTCTTCAATTGGTAGCGTGGATGTATCTGCATTTTCAGATATATGCGATTCATCTTGAGATGATAAGACCTGTTCAGTAGACTCTTCAATCAGTGACGTGGATACAACAGCCATCATTTCAGAGACTTGGGATTCAACTTGAGGCAGTGCGTGTTCACTGAGCTCTTCGATTGGTGGTTCAGATGTATAAGTCATTTCAGACACTTTCAATTCATCTTGAATCAAAGCTTGCACAATGGACTCTTGATTTGCTGGCATTGATGTATCAACGATTTCAGGTGCAGAAATATCACTTGCATGCACATTTGGTTCGCCATCAAATGAAGCTTGCTCTGTCGATCCAGGTGCAAATAAGGCCTGTTCTCCAGGTGAGCTTTCGTTCTGAATCTTGCGCTTTATGATCTTCTTCTTAGATAGGCTGATTTGTGACTCGTCTTTACCCTTCTTTTTCTTAATGGTTTTCCTTTTGGCCAGCTTGACAGCAGTGTCAGTCTTTATTGCATTCGTGAGATCGACTTGCACCATTTTTTCCGTGTCATATTCCTGAGTTTTGTTCTCATTTAGTTCAGCATTCGTACCAGGAGATGCTTGATGAGTGCTGATTAATATTTCTGGATCATCCGTGATCGTAGTTTCTTGATCCTTCAAAGATTTCCTAATAACTTTCCTTCTCAACGACTTCTTTGTTATATCCTGAGATTTGTCAGTCATTGCCTTTTTCTTTTTCACTGTTTTCCTTCTAGGGGAAATCGATGACTTTGGTGATTCATCATCAGATATATCCAATGTCTTTGATTCATCACGATTCAAAGGCTGGTCAGCGGACTGGCCAATTAATAGCCTCGGTGCATCATCGATTGCGGATTCACCTGGTTCATCTTGCTTTAGCGTGTGTTCAGCGGACTCTTCGATTAGTGGCGTGAATGTATCGGGCATATCTGGGACTTTGGATTCGACTGGAGTCTGTGCCCCTTCGGGAAATTCTTCAGTTGAAGGTATGGGCGTAAAAGTCATCTCAATGACTTTGGATTCAACTTGAGTGTGTGTCTCATCCGTGCACTCTTCTGATTTTGGTATGAGTGTATCACCGATTTCGGATATATCCGGTTCAACTTCAGCGAAAGCTTGCTCTGTGGAATCTTCAATCAATGGCGTGAATATAACAGCCATATCGGAGACTTTGGATTCATCATGATTCTGTACCTCTTCACTGGACTCCCCAGTTTGTGGCGTGGATGTGTCATCCATTTCAGCTACGTGTGATTCCTCTGGAGTCAATACCTGTGCAATCAACTCTTCAATAGGTGGTGTGGATGGATCAGTTAATTCAGAAATTTTAGATTCAACTGGATGTCGTGCCTCTTCAGTGAACGCTTCAGTTCGTGAAATAAATTTATCAGATATTTCAGGTATATGTGATTTAACTTGCGTCGAAGCATGTTCAGTGGAATCTTCAGTCAATGGAGTGAATCTATGTGATTCATCTTGATTCAAATCATGTTCAGTAAACTTCTCAGTTCGTGGTGGCGTGGGTGCATCAACCATTTCAGATAAATGTGATTCTTCTTGCGTTAAATTCTTTTCAGTAGACTCTTCCGTTAGTGGGGTGGACGAATCAGTCACTTCAGAGACTTCTGATTCAAGTTGAGTCTGCACCTTTTCAGTGGACTCTTCAGTCAATGGTCTGGAGCTATCCGCAATTTCAGATTTAGGTGATTCATTTTGAATCGAAGACTGTTCACCAGACTCTTCAATCAGTGACATAGATCTATCAGCCATGTCAGTCACTTCGGATTCATCTCGAGTCTTTGACTCTTTACTGAACTCTTCCGCTAGCGACGCGTGTGCATCAGTCAATTCAAATTTATGTGATTCATCTTGAGTCAAGGCATGTTCAGTGAATTCTTCAAGTAGAGGTGAGGAGGAATCAGCCACTTCAGAGACTTCTGATTCAATTTGAGTCCGTGCCGGTTCAGCGGACTTATTAGTAATAGCCATAGCAGAGACTTCCGATTGAAGTTGAGTCAAGGACTTTTCAGTGGATTCATCAACTAACTGTGCTGATGTATCAGCCATTTCGGATACTTCCATCTTCTCTTCAGCCAAAACCCGTGTAATAGTCTCTTCAGTTGAAAGTGTGGATGTGTCAGACATTTCACATACATTAGACTCAACGTGCGCCACCGCCTGTTAAGAGAACTCTTCAATCAGTGACTTGGTGGCAAAGTCAGTTGATGACAGTGGCTGTTTATATGAAGCTCCACCAATTTCGATGCTTGCTTCCTCAATCCCATCTGGATCAAATTGAGGAGCTAATGTCTTCTGAACTTCATCAGCTCTAAAACCATCCTCATGATAATCCGAATTTTGTTCAGAAATCTGCACAGTGTCCGTGAAGGTAGCTTGTGTTTGCTGATTACTCTCAAACTGGATGTTTGTTGACAAGACAAGAGGAACATTACCTGACATACTGGAATATGCGATAGAATCTTCGACGTTCTGCACTGGATCAATATTCTTGCTCTGAGAGTCAACTTCATGAATATTGACAGTTTGAGAATCTATTGTTGATTCGGAATCCACAGGATATATGTCATACAACGTCACTTTCTCTACTGATTCAGAATCAGGCGATACTAATTTGCTACTTAGTGTTTCATTTTTATCAGTAACGGTGCTCAGTTGATGTTCAATCATTTCTGATACGCTGATTTCCTCTGTTTGTTCGATGTCATGGCCTGGCAGTATTGTCTCCTTTGAGACATCTGGTAGAACAAAGTCTGAGCTTTGTGCTTCTGCGTTTTCATTCATACCATGCATTGCGTCCACATACCAAATGGTTGATCCCGCGAGATTGACCTGCTCTTCTAGCTTCTCTGAATCTTTATCTGCTTCATTTAGAGAATGAGGCACAGCTGAATCCAACGTGTCTGTTACTCTGGAACTTGAGCTTTCAGTGTGTTCTATCGTTTGTAATTCAGTCACAATTGCGGAATTGTCAGAAGTATGTTCTGAAATCGATCCATCAATTTCAATATCATGAGTTCGTTCTGCTCCTTGTGTTTCAACATCTGATTCGTCTGCAGGAGTTTGAATCATCACCCCCTTTTCAGCATGAATAGCTACATCACCGGTGAAAATCTCTGTATTCGTTAACATCAATTCACCCAAAGATTTCGTGTTACGGTCCGAATCATTTTCTTTAAAGTCTGGATCACTATGATGTTCTTCGTGATCTATCGACTCTTGTTGAGTTGGTTCATTCAAATTGTATTCTTGAGTCGGTGATAGCTCATCTCCTGTTAGAACTTCCAACTCTTGTCCATGAGTAGCGACGTGGATTTCCTTAACAGATTCTAACGGCGAATCAGCCTGTGAATGTCCTATATTGACTTCATCCTCCAATTCATCGGTTACACTGAATTTTGTTTTCGTCGTCTCACAAACAGAAACGGGATCTACTGCTTCAGTAACAGGTAACGTGGTTGCTTCATCAGCTTGTGTGTTCACGTCGTCTGGCAGTATTTCGTCGCCTAGTGAAGTCAAAGACGTTTGTTTGATAAGGTACTGTTCCTCTGCTTGCTTAATATCCACTTGTGGAGTTTTGACTTCCACATCGTGAATTGTAGAGATTTTATGCATTTCACCATCAACTGACTTTACTGCTTCCATGTAACTATCTCCACCACCCACAGGATCAGATGTTGCGACAGACTGAATCACATTATTGTCAGTAACGTTACTACGTGATATATCATCGATTGACCTCTCTTTGAATGTTTGGTCATCTACTGACATACCTTCCTTATCACGCTGGCTATCGCCAGGAGTATATGCGGTGACTGACTTTTCAATATATAGCTCACTTTGTGAATTGTCTGCGGCTGGATTCTCGTTTTCCTGAAAACTAGTTTGGTTCTCGTCTGGTTCATGTTCTTCCTCAATTGGATACAGATTCCGTACAAAATTCATGGGTGAATCGGGCACGTTTGAAGAGTCCTGAGGATACATCACGATTTCATCATCCTCGTCCACATTGTAGGAGACGTAATGATTGTTTCCAAGCATAAAAACTGGTTCGCTTGCGTCCGCATCATCAATCACACTTGGCTCTTCGGGTGAATCAACACTTTGCTCAATATCTGCCTCCAGTTGTTCAACTTCTGCATCATATTCTTCAGATACAGGGGTTGTATCTTCAACGTGCGAATCCTGTGAACGCGTATATTGATCTGCACTTTGCGGTGTTTCGGTGTAATCGATATTTTCCTCGTTCTTTGTGAACGATTCTGCTTGAATATCGTATGGTATGTGCGATGAATCATTCTCACTGACGGGCACGCTGTGAAAATCTGAGGCATCGATGAAATCGCTATTCCTGGATGACTGCCGTAATGAATCTGGTAGCGAATCGACAGTTTCCTCGTCTTGAACAGTATCTTCAGTATCATCTCGAGACCAGGAGCTTTCCCTGTTATATTCCACCTCATCCTCGTCGCTAATGTACAAATCAGAACTCCAGCTTTCGCTTTGTCGCACATATCTCGTCAATGTCATGGCCGAGAGATCTTCGTCATAATCCGTGATCAATATCGTGGGTATGTGATCTGGGTCTTGCAAAATGCCGGCATTGCTCACGTTCAGAAGCTCGTCATATCTCAAATACGAGTCGGCATACGCAGACGGATTAGAGCTTCCATAGCTATCAATAGAACTAGCGATATCTTCGAGTTCAAAAGGCGCGCCGTCATTCGAATCCGAATCGGGATATAATTCCGAAGCGACTGCGATTTCATCGACAGTTTGTTTAGGAGAATAGTCCACAGTTGCGTCATAATCAATCACATTTTCTACACGTCCAGTCTCTGCGACTAAAACACCCTCTTCCGCTGTTGCCGCGTCTCCCGATGAATCCAATTCAATTTGAGTTGTAGCGAATGCATCAGTTTCGAATGAATGTAAGGAAATATTGTCGCCAGCTGCATCTCTGTTAGCAGTGTCGGACGTTGTTGTATTATCCACATCTGTGTTTGTTGGTGATGGAAGAACAGTAACGCCAGAATCGGCAGCAGCAGAGCTACTAATGTCCCCACACTTTTGATGTAAATCTTTGTTCTCGGATACTTCACGCAAATCATGGTCAACTACGATTTTAACATCCTGTTTGTCCGATTCAGTTTCATAATTTCCTTCCATTTGGTTCATCACATCGCTTACGTGTATTGATGTCATTGTTTCTTCCATTTCCTTTACCTCAATTGATGACTTATTGTCTTTTTCAAGTACGCTGTTGGGGGCATCCTGTGCGGCTGATGGCTCAACGTTGCTTTCTGAAATTTCAGTTTCAGGTAATATCATGTTCGATGCTGGATAATTCTCAAACTCCTCATTTGTTTCGTCTATTTTTATGACAGCTGAATCGACAGCAGCCGATATGGAAGCGTTATCCTCAACTTTCGTGACCATATCTTCGAGTAAATTCACGACGGCGTCGTTGCTTGTAATTGAATCGATGGAGATCTGCCTGCTCAATCTTGGACTAGGATGCCCACGAGGTGAACGCAAAGCCTTGGCGGAAGGCAAAGACTCGAGAAATTGCATCAGAGACATTTGATCCTCACCAATCGAGCTATCGTCGGATGTGCTGGATAGTCTGCTGCTCTCCTTATCCGGCAAAGAGAGGTGTTCTGCGGATGCAGCATTGTCGGCACACAAATTTTCATCATGTGTGCCCTGATGCGAAATTTCAGATGCTTCAGTTACATGATCGATGATATCAGGTTCCTCTCCAGCCACAGCTTCTGGAGACTGCTTTGCGATATCTTCGTCGTGATCTTGCGACTCTGAACATTCTGCTATGAGTTGGTCTGAAGATGAGCTACAGGTTACAGTGTTAACTGTCAGATTTTCAGTAGAATTTGCGTCCGGATCAGTCTTTTCTGCCATTGAGACATTTTCACTTGGTTTATCTTCATATATAGAAGCCTTGTCTGCTGCTTTCTCCAGGAAAAGTTCATTTACATTTAAGCCTACTTGGATTTTCTGTGCTTCAACCGGCACTACGTCTGATTCGACATCCGCGTTATGACCGGTATATTTTGGCGATTCTTGCTCTGAATTAGCTTGTAAATCGTCTGCCATATGGCTTGCTAGTATATTCTTTGCTTGTTCCGCATCTGCTATCTGTGCGGCAGGTTGCTCGTGTTGATCATGCGCCTTTGCAGGGATGATAACTTCTTCCTTGATAGCTTGTCTTTTCCGTCGTTTTTTCGCAGTCACTGCACTTTCCATTGCCAACGCCAAATCTGTTTTCATCCAATCTATTATATCCATCTTTTTCGTGCTATGATCCGGACCTGAAACTTCATCACTTCCAACATCAGCAAGGTCGTCTTCGAGACTGCTTTCTAGCAAGACCCTGTCGTGAAGTTCATTTTGCAAAGAGTTCGATGATGTAGTCTGAAGCGCTTCTGCGGGTGAATCCGATGTCACCGTTGACTGATGTATTAGCTCTGATCCTGTGTCAGAACAAGTTTAACGTCTTGGTAATGAGAAATGAAAAGGACGATGCGTGAAATAAAAAACAGCAGGCTACTAAACGCAAACAAGCAGTCGTAGGCAACATTTATTTAGATTAGGAATAGATAAAAAGGTAGACACTGGTATGCAATACAATTTGTTTGTTGCTATATTGAAGTTCTGTACTTACAAAGCCTATGGTATAAAATATGCAGTCAAAAAAATGATTCCAAAAGTATAATCGGAAATCAGTTGAGCCCATCGTGATCGGGTTATACATATTTAGAATGAATCTCGATATTTCATGTTGTTGGTCCAAGGATTATGCGAACTTTTAATAACAAGTTTGAAAATGCCACATCCTTCACTGTTTTTGGATCGATGCTTACTAAAAATTAACGCAATCTAACCGTGCTTACCTGATCCACACGCATAAGTATAGGCCTACTCAATACACATTAACACATTACAAATATACCTATGGTTTTGTCGAGCTTAGCCATTTAGTTATAACTGTAAGTTTAATTTACTAAATCAAATCATCAATGCACAATTGCACATTCAAATACTTGTATTATATAAATTCTTCTTAAAACGTATGGCATGCATATCCACACTCTTGCGTGCGTGGGCACCATAATGTGCACTACCCTAAAACCTATTCCACCCATTGAGTGCCTCGAGAGCATATCCAGATTGTCTTACCCACTGATTTTCGACCATGAGATTCAACATTGGCATGGATATGATCTACACAAAAAAGTATGTCTTTAGACATGAAACGAACGGCGCATTCATTCAAAAGAACGGTCGATACAGCAATATTAATTGAATTTGCCAGAATTATTGACGCACAGTCCAAAATAAATAAAAAAGATTTGCACTATTCACAATGACCAAAGTCATATACATCATACTTTGTATAACATTTTTTTTAGATGAGTGCCGGTGACGGATTTAAATAATCAAGATAACTTGAATTAGACTTACCATCACCACTCCTGTGATTATGCATACCAGCACTAAATGTAGCTGTAATCAAATTCAATTTTTAATGCGCAATAAAGCAAATTGGAAATTTCATGTTATGCATATACGCCAATCACTGATAGCAACAAACTCTCATGCTTGAATTTATTAACTTCATTATCGGATGTAAGATACACTTTGGAAATAGGTTATAATGCCTACCTTTACAGACGCATCATAAGTTTAC
The DNA here is from genome assembly GCA_000444245.1 of Botryllus schlosseri. Lineage (NCBI taxonomy): Eukaryota > Metazoa > Chordata > Ascidiacea > Stolidobranchia > Styelidae > Botryllus > Botryllus schlosseri. Next base: position 6,377 of record ATSW01012391.1, on the reverse strand, counting down.
TCGGCACTCAACTCTGTTACTTAGCTAGAAAAGGCCACAAGGCCACGTGTATATTGAGAAAGATCTTAGACGATTTCAAACCGATAGAATATATCTCTATTACTTTAAGAGTGTTCTTACCTTTTGGCATTCTACTAACGGTTTCAGTTTCAACTATATCCAACTCCTCTGCACATATAAACATAGGTTTAAAACTAGATACTGACATTGGGTTTATTCAAGGAAGTGACAGCCGAAGATATAGCGTAGTGGGATATAGACTTAGAATGTCAGCTTCTCAGCCGTAGGTTTGAACCCTGGTCAGCCCAGATTAGAGACTTGCTAGTGATACTGGTACTAACGGATTCCCTGCTAGAAGGTTAGCACATGCAGTGGGATTGCGTGGAGAGGATAAAATGGTGGTGCTGACTCGATAACCTAACGAAGTTATTCTTAACAGGGTTGTATCCAAGTCACAAAGGTTCCGAGTCATAAGTCAATCTCAATTTTATAGTTTTGACTCGAGTCAAGTCGAGATATTTTCAATTCACCACCGAGTCAAGTCAAGTGCAAGTCGTCGAGCAGAGGGTCGAGTCCTAGTCGTAGCGTTATGACTCGAGTCCAAGTCATTGTGTTGACTGTTCAGTTTCGAGTTGAAGTCTTATGAAACCCACTTTTAACAGCGCTGCTTGGTGATATGGAATGTTTCGCATTGATAGTATACAGATTTTTCTCACTTTTAACAGTTTCTGGTCGCATTTTCAAATACCAGTACTAAAATAGACGAAATACCAATTTACTATTCTTCGAAATTACAATGAAACGTCGGTCTTGGCCGTCCTAGTCTCGAGTCATATGCGCAATGACTGGAGTACAAGTCGAGTCAATACACAGATTGACTCAAGTCTAGTCGAGTCATGTCCATATTTTGAGAAAATGACTCGAGTCAAGTTGAGCAACACAGCATTTTTCTAGATATCAGGAACTATTATCAGAAAGAGAACAATATGAGTAGTACTGATATGCAATAAATATTCATAATGTTTTCGTTTTATGTGAAAATCATATTCTAACGGTCTTGTTCTTTCACACTCTGTTAATGCACAGTTCATTTTGTGCATAATAATGTGTCAGATGTGTATTGTGGTCAATTTTTGTATTCATGACTCAGCAAAAATTTGGAGTTCCCAAAGGCTTGTAGATTAGAGTAAGTGTTCCCCAGGTCATTAAAGGTTAAGAACCACATCTCCACCTTGAAAACTGATGAGCCGGAAGTCTGCTGAGTCGTTCAATTTATAGTTTAGAGAGTCGCTATATGAAATTACATGGTGTTGAAGTCAGAGTCGCAATTTGGACTCTTACGGGATTTGGGAATGGAGTACCGGTGGAGGCCTACAAACATTCGTGAGACACTTCAGCACTGACTCAACTTACAATTTATGATAACTGGGTTATGCTTTAATAAGTATGGATTGGGAAAATCGAGTTCTTCATTGATTGGTTTCTGAGTAGAGTCGAGTATTCCGAGCAGCAATCACTATGACGTTATAGCAGCAAGAATCATTTGGAAAGTATTGGCGACCACAAGGTGCCGTATACGCGTCATAAAAATAATTTTGTACTTCTTGACCGTGATCACTTCATCGCGCTTTGCGACGATGCAGCGGGTCAACCGCTGAAATGTCGTTTCATAAATGTGCGTCGCCTTGCGATAAATATTTTGATAATGCGATACGAATCTAATACATCCAATTTATCTTAGACTCGGATTCGTTGTGCTCACCCATATTACTTAGGCAATGAATAATTCGCCATTACCTGTTATAGTGTTTGCATCAAATACTATATCGTCGTGTATCGCCATTTCCGCTAAGACAAAAGGTAGTTTAAATGCATTTAATCGTGAAATTTAATTGAACATAATTAATTACACACACCGTTAACTCGTCATAGACACCGCACTACAAATTAATGCAATCGCAAAATTGAACTCCATTCATTAATATTTAAATTATGCCACAAATATCAATCGGCGCCCAAACACAGTTTTGCAAACAAAATACTGGCAAACTTACCATCTATCAAACCCCTCGAGCTTCAATGTCTTCTGTACCAAGAAGAATTGTGTTGTCACTAATACTACATTAGTTGTTGTCCATCAATTTTGAAATTAGTATATATGTTATGAATTCAAGCATAAGAGTTTGTTGCTGACATGATACTAATACGTCATCAAAATGTATAATGTACTTACCCCCATTGCCTGTAGATCTGTGGCTTCTAGGGGCCCGTGATTCACCTCCTTCATCAGAAACTACCACGGAACTATCTAGGATTAGGAGATCTTGAGAGTATATTTGTGTCACATCTCGCAAAGGTCCTCTCTAATCTACCACAGCTACCATGCAAAAACATATTTATTTATTTCACTTATGATTTATTCGATTATTGTATTGATGCAGTTACTTTTGAGAGTGCATCCGACACACTTCGTACGTTGTATATCACACAAGCCTGCACATATTAGGCCTACGTCATTTAAGCAAATATTATTTACCGATTCATTGTCAAACTAGTTGATAATACTAAACAATTAGAAGTACAATTATCACTACAAATGTTACTCAACTGAAGGTAAAAATACTGGTGCTCTATAAGGAACAGATCCAGAATATAAGGTTCTAAAATTATTCCAAGTAAAAAGCTTGAAAATACCAGTTAATACAATGCATGCCGGATAATTTTTAAAATTGCATGAACTTCGTCGGGTACAGGGTGGATAATGTTAATAGTTCGATACCAAGAAGGCAAAAGTGGGACAAACGTAGATGATCCACTCAAATATTCGAATATTTCTTACGAACCACATCTGATTACGTCCCTACTTACTTACTATCGGTAACATTATGCGTTATATGATCATCCTCCCCAGTCACTGTGTGCGAAGTAGTTTCTATATAGAGACAATATTTTTCAGAAATATTTACGGTAAAATCACAGCGCATTACTACCAACTTACCGGTGTGATAATGATGCCGAAAATCCAAACCACGAGATTCCGTTTCGAGCTCTGGTGCATAAAAATTCAGCATCAGCACATGGGATTTCAATTTTGGCTACTGTCTGTTACGCTTCCATTAGTATCAACATTTACCCTTGAGATGGTAAATTTGCCACTATCCATTGAGGGTTTAATCTTTACTGTAGCATTCAGAAGAGGTTTGTGCTAGTACTTCGAGTATTCAAGTAGAATCTACTTAGTAGATCATCCTCATATTAATCGAATCTTAATGTTTGGGGATCACTTCCATTGATCGGTGAGTTGTGGGTTCATTCCGCGGTCGGGTCAAACTAAAGACTTGGTCATTAAAACTGGTATCCGTGGCTTCCCCGCTTTGCTCTCTGCATTTCCGGGACACCATGGAGGGTTGATCTTAGACAGCTTTGCGAGGCTGTCTCTACACCCATCTCCAGCTGCATATGTACATCATGTACTCATGGTATGCAAATCCCTGATGCATATACACAGATCGTGTGTATGTATATCATGAGTCGGAGTATTTGCCGCAAGAACGCCATGGACAAAAATAAATAACGTCCCACTATTCCTTTACTTCAACAGTTCTCAAAGTCAAAGGCGTGAACTTATGGAAATAAAGTACCGGTTTGTCTTTAGACATTAAACAAATGTCACTTTTGTTTAAGCGTTTCAAAAGTAAGTTTGGACGTCGTGCAATAAAAATATAACTATTGCGCCGTTATTGAATTCATCAGGATGCTTTGTGCAGAAAAGTATAAGGTGGTGAACATATCGTGCTATGCGAAACTATAATGCGGATTAATAATCCACTATGGCAATCCTCAATGAAAAAGAAGATCTGATTGTGTTACGCATTCATTTAGCACCAATCAAATTACCAGTTTGGATGGTGAAAGATATCGGGATGTATTGAAAAATAATACACAAATGAGCATCACACTAAGGATAAAGTTTTCTGCTGTAGTTAGTTTCCCACTCACCTCGCTCGATGCCCCTGGCTCCTCTGCCATCATTAACGATTAATTCAGTGGCTGAAATATTCACAAGTATAGTTGGTATATGAGTCAGTTATCGTCAGCGATTTTCATGGCGTTGAAAGAAAAACAACACCAATCCAGTGGTCCATTTGAGAAGACACAACTTCAAACTTCATAATTTCATTGAAGTATTCTTAGCTTTACTCAGCTACGTCATTGTAACTATAGTTGCAACCATTGAAAATGAACATATGTCGACGACAAGGTCTCTGATATACCGCAGACATCCATTAGTTTAGGCCTATTATGATCAAGTCACTGCTATGGAATCACAAGTCATTCCGAGTCATTACAAATTTTGACCCGAGTTAAAAGTTAAGCAAATCAAATCATCAAACTGACCGGGGTCAAGTCATTTCAGATTTTCTGATTCCAAGTCACCAAATATTTTCAGTTTAGATTATATGAGTTAATTTGCGGATGCGGATGCGCATATGCATATAGGCTACACACTACACAGTGTCACATCAAATTTAGTCGAAATGGTCAGGAATAGAACAAATTTTATTCTTAGTACTTTTTAATCGCCAATGATTCAACTATATTTATGCCTTTGGGGTTTATGCGCCTGCATCCCTATCCTCGAAATCCATGCAGGCCTTCTGTGGGGACTCAAATTCACTGACCAACTTCTGAAATAGCACAGAATCGATCATTTTTCCAAAACTATCTAAAAGTGCCGGTGCTCGTATTTGCAACTTCGAACATAACCCAAGATATATTCAGCCGTGTGCGCGATACGCAGATATTCAACTGCTAGCATTCTCAGCGAGATTCACACAGACGATATGCCTACTTAGCTGTAAGGATATTATAATCCCAATTGGGGCCAATATGCCAGCAGTTGAGGGCATCCCGAAGCTATTTTGTCTGTCATACCGCTGTTAGATTAACAAGATCGAAAACGTAAACATGGAACTGGGATGGAGTACATTACAGTTTAGTATTAACGGCGTGGTACTTCTCAGTGCGGCTCAGACGTTCTGAATGCTTTTGCGAAGAAAAACATTTCATGACTTGAATATTGACTCAAAAATTTAACTCCGAGTCACGAGGTATTTTAATTTTCTCATTCTTCGAAGCCGAATCCAAGACAAATCATTTTCTTGACTAAAGCAAAGTCAAGTCGTGCTTCGACTCATCCCAATAACATTCACACCAGTCATGCTCCAGTTTTGTATCGATAAGTTATCATGTTATAATCATAAGGAAATACAGCTTTAATCATACAATCCAAAAATATCGATTGATGAATACTGAGTAGGCTACTCTTCACATTCAACCTCCTTTAGAGTATAATAATGTTGTGTAACCAGTTCTACAGGACCCTGGCGCAGAAACAAATCTCATTTATAAATTCTAAATAATGTGATGTCATCAATGTTTAGAAGTTGCGTTTGAGATCATGGTATACCTAATAATCCATTTCTAGAATTTCGAAACAATAAGCTGCTATGGCATGTTCCGTGGATATACTAAAATTTCCTATACATTTGGAAATCAGCAAGATCATGGTCATAGGCCTACGTCACAGCGAATATAACCTAGTGGTTGTCTTACTTGTCACAGTGGTGGTCTTTACTGTGATGACCTTATGAAGTGCTTCACTTATACTCTTTACAACTCTTCGGCCTGGAGCAGTTAGTTGTTCGATCCACTCCCCGGTAAATATTCTTGTTCGGAGCATTTGTTTTTCATTGCCACCCTCAGACTTTCTTCGCAGTCGTCTGTGAGAGTAATGCTATTTTGATAAATCGAATATAATTTGGGGTCAATATTTCATAACGACAAATTACTATTGAAAGTTAGCAATGAATATGATTGAACTTAGTTACATAATTCAGGGGGGTAAAAGTAGTCATCGTTGGTACTCAAGTAGAAGTATTACTTCTTTGCTGACGACCTCTGAAACTTATTACATTAATTTATTTATCAAACCAACTAAGATATCATTGAATGTTGCCCCGTGGCGATACTAAGATATTTCTTTCAGGACTACATTCACTGCAGTATAAATTAGAATCTAAAAAAAGACTTTCCATGCATTATGTTTAATCGCTCGTGTATCAAGAGTTAAAGGCACAATGACAAATATTTGTGAACAATCTACCTTTTTATGGTGCTGGTATGGTGCTATAATTAAATCAGATATGTGTAATCAGTACTCAGTACAACAAATTCTACAATCAATAGACCCGTATAGGATGTGCAACTGAGCAGTGACATTGATTTGGTTGTTGCGGTTGTTGTTGTGGAGCGGAATTTATGCCGACCACAGTCGTACAAAGAAATGGCGATTCCAAAAATTGTTCCAAATAATC
>ATSW01012388.1:0-13693 GCA_000444245.1 Botryllus schlosseri | reverse complement strand
CAGTTAGAAGGTGCGCAATCGCACACCATAAATTACAGTTACATTTGGCGTTGATCGTTGGTTATATCCGACTGGAAAACTTACAATACTGCCTGACATTGAACTTGTGCTTTGCCCACTTGCTCACTCTCTGTAAAATATACGGTGTTGTGTTGCTTTAGGTTAGAAAGTGCTAACATTCGCGTTTACCTGCTTGATGTATATTGCTTCGACTAACCAAGTACCGATCACGCGATGTTTGGGCAGCCTGAAATTGTATTTGATGGATCTCTGGTCTTTGGACATGTGTACTCTCTTGCGGACGAAGGCGTTTCCAGAGGGATTCTGAAAGTATGCATAAACTTATAATGAATGTATAGTAAAACAATGTTGTTCTCAATTAGATGGAAACTCCCCAGTACCCACCGACTAATTAGAACGAAATGTTGGTGATCTAATTCTTGTGTAATCTGGGAAGTGATTCTATGCTCTCATCTCGATTCTAATTTAAGATCTGGTGTTCCTGGAAATGCTACAGGATAGCTTGCCGTTGTCATGCTTATGAGATTGAACTCTGATGATTTGATATGAACAAGCTTGATTCAATGTTGAAGTTTTCGCAAATTCAGTAATTATAATCCTAATCGAATTTTGAAAAAATGGATAGTTATAATTCTAATTCTAATCTAATTAGGAAAAAAAACTGTATGGTTAAAATTAGAATTCAAATCTAAATTGAAAATAGTGTGTCGCTGTAATTCTAATTCGAATCCAACGTGGTAAAGCCAGAATTTTCTAGTTGTCCAATCCACTTCTCACATACATGTAGCTGCGCATGGTGCGCAATCGTGTTCAATTCCCGCGTGACATTTGTCATAAATTTATCGTAAATCGCTTGAGTGCTGAGTTCTTTGCCTCTGTCAATTGAATGTGATTAGACTTGTTGATGGTTGAAGTATCTGCAGATGTCACATTTCATACGGCGCAGTCTGTCGCACTTACCTGCTGATTCCATGTTATTGTGGAAAGATTAGCCTGGGGTGCGCTAATGTTGTGACTTCAGGCATGGAAACTTCAGACACTTATTTGAAATTCCAAGGTGGAAAACGATCGTATTTTGTTTATTCCTACATTTACGTGACTTTGTGGCGTGGACGTGGTTGCCGTAAATGCAATGGATGTCGTATAATTTACGCGACATATAGCAGGCTAACTCGTAGTCAAGAGTTAGGCAAAATCAAGTGAGCCTACCTGTGTTATGCAATTCCGAGTCGGGCATCAAGCTTTGGGTCGTGTAGAGTATTTTCCAGTATTGCTAATGATTCGAAAACAGTAATAATGACTTCTAAAGTTCAAATATGTATCTTATATCCAGCATTTCCCAATTTCCAGATAAGCAACTTCACATGTGATTCCAATCATACATTAGTTAGGCTGTTGTCTTTCTATAAAATAGATGTCATGTATGTTATATGCGTCGCACGAATAACAATTGTTTGGAACGCTGTATTGGACTAGCAAGCCACTAGCTAAGGTCGTGGAAGTCGCATATTTGGATGACTGATGTTGTTCTGCGACGCAGTAATTGTAATATAACGCTAAGAAGAGTAGAATACATAAGTTACCGCACGTAGGCTATGTATGTGTGGAGCCTATAGGCAGGATCGTAACAGCACTTCGTTAGCTCCCCCCCCACAAAAAAACGTCGGTCTTGGGTCTCCCATAGGGTGATAAACCCAAATTATTGCCCCCCATCAGCCTCCTTCTTTTGCCGCTTCTTATCAGCGAGATCTGATGTACTGTTTGTGAGTCAGCTATATTGTCCAGACGCCCAAAGCGCGAAAAATTTCCATAATTCATGATTGAAGCGGTCATAATGATCGGGAATTGCATATTGCTATCAATTTTGTTTTCTCTGCTGACGTAATCCGATTTACCGGTAGAGCTGAGTGAGGTGTCTTGGAAAATGTAGTGGCCGTAAAGAATAATTAAACAGCTTCGGGCGGACCCGTTGGTATAGTGACTTCGTTACATGATGTTATTTCGTGACCACCTGTCCGCAGTGTCAAACGATGTTGAAATCGCCCATACGTACACTATTTCAAATTGGTATTTCTTGACTGGCATATAATTGTTCCCTGCGGGATGGCATTTGTCTTGTGGGGTTCAGATTGCTTGGACAGGAACATTCGGCGCCAGCCATTTAGAGCCTATATGGACAATTAAACATATATGTAGGCTAATTTTACTAAAAAAAGCCTCAATTAAGGGCGCTTTTGCCCGTTTAGGTCTGTATATGATGCGAAACACATCCTACAAAGCTCTCAACTTACTTTATTGGATTGAGGTTTTACTATTGTAAACTAAACCTTCTAAATAAAAAGGATCCTTAGTATTTCCAAAAAATTTAGATGCAACTTCAATGAGGGAGAGTCATAAAAATAAATAGGGGGGTTTTGGTGAGTATTCTGATTTGAGATCCAACAAATACACCCTCTTTAACTGTAACAGCACTCAAGTGATGAAATGTTTCGTGAATTTATTTTGAACGTGCACTCTCTTTGATCAGAGCTTTTAAAAACTTCTTCATGAGATATAGTTTAATAAATAATGGTTGAAATACAACATTAGATCTGTCGATAAGAGCAGGGTCTAAAATATTTTAAAGCCTGGTGTAAGATACTCCCTAATCGGTCACTTACGTTTAATCCAATGATATCGATTGTCCCATTCACACATAAAACAAGGATACCTTGTAGTTCTAGACCAGAGGTCTCAAACTCATCAATCTCAGGGATATTCAATATCTAATTTCCAAGTAGGCCTTATTTGACGGGACCTTGCAGACAGGCGGCATTCCGCAAACATCGTGGAAATGTAATTTACTGTTCTATTATTCAGGCTTGACAAGGACAAAAATATCATTTTCAAATATTTGAATAAAATTGTTTTTGTGCCGGGCATAATTTTCCTAATTAATAAGTTATAGACATCATACGACAGGATGCATCATGAAATCGTAAAACTGTCCGGTTATAATATTGCTGGGCCTTTGACGTGCCACAATTTTATGTAGAATATTTCAAAATCTACTGAAGATTGATCTGATATCAGAGCATTTGAGCGGTATAGCCAAATCCTGGTTTTGATAAAGTCGTGATAAGTATGGGCCATTGTTAAAGTCAAATTAAATCAGTGTTGGATTTTGCCCTCGATTATTATCAACAACAACTTTAATATAGTCATTATTAAGCCACAGCAATAGCATTGCTTCTTAACCTTTTTAGCGATCGTATCCTTGTGCTTTCAATGAGATTTCTCCTATAGCCGCTGTCCATTTTCAACACAATTTCTGGTGGTACTTATATCAAAATCAGACAGCTCATTCACATAAAATCGCTCGTAGCGCGAAGACTATTTTCCAGTTGAATAAATTATGGCCAAGAAAATAATCCACAGCATATAGGCCTAATTCCACAATGGATCTCCCACAGCCTGATGTGGTGCTTTCGTACCCCGATGTGGTCTACGGACCCTGGTTAAGAACCCCAGGAATAGAAATGTCCAATCGGCGAATAATTCATTGGTGTTACTAGTTACAGATGTAGAGCGTACTACTACCCTACTTGCCACCAATAATAACATGGATAAAGGGAACAAACAACACCCAGCATATAACCAACTATAAGTCACGGGGGTCATAGAATGCCATGGTTTCCATACTGACCTGATTAGATAGCTATATGCAAACCCTACGTAACACAATCTAAGACCTTTTGATATATTACTACTCCCCATGACAGTTGCGTAGACCCGAGTCGCAAATCCTTCTCTGATTTTAACGTTAGACCCGACTCAACTCGAGTCATTTGTATTTAATCGCCCAGTCAATCAGAAATCGAGTAATTTTACGGGAAGGTCGCACCAAATCAAATCACAATTTTCAGTCACGAATTATCAACGGGTCACGTTTCATCGTCATGAACTAGAAATTTGACGTATTAGCTGATCTTCCACCACATGGTAGCTTTTAAAAGTGATGTGATAGTAAAGTTTGTTGAGATTTTAGTGATTTTTATAGTAGTTTCACGGTGAACATCAAGTTCTTATATCTAAAAAAGATGTATGGCACTTGCATGTATTGTTGAATACTTGAAATTTCAAAATGCCGTCGCGAGCCGCACAAAATGCTCTCGCGGGCCGCGTATTTGAGACCTCTGTTCCATACGGTTGAACCAGTAGCATATTTATGAGTTCAAAATCAACGGAAAGTTTACACGTTTGAGTAGTTTGAGTATTATATTCCAAATTTGAAATCAAAAGTTTCATATTCTCGCAAGACCCCTTGATACCAGTTGTACCAGCTACAAGGATAGAAGCACATTGACGTGTATTGTGCGACAAAACCGCTTTTGGATTTGATGCTATGAGAACTTGAACATCGACACAATAGACTAAAGAGGGTTCGCCGGCACAGAAGAGTGCGAATCAGTCGTATAGCACAAGTCAAAATGGATATTGAATTTTATGCTGATTTTTGATATTAAATTTAAAAAAAAACATGAGAAAAAGTAACAATCTCTTCCATGTCCATGTGGCTCTCTCCAAACCATATTGGCACACCAGATGGTGAATATTTTTGTTTTCAAATCCTCCACAGCCTCAATCTCGCTTCATTTATCATTCATTGTGCTGTGCATACCTCTTCTTCACATCGCCTAGGCCCAGGTCTGATTTCAGATGTCTGATGTCTGATTTCAAGGACTACTCCAAGTCGTTTCGGCGCCTTCCTATCTTTTCATAGTATTGCAGTCTTGTGATGTTTTGAAAGAAAAAAAATATTATTAAATTGATACTGATATCAAAAACTAGGCCTAGGTAATGACTTTCTTACATACTTATAAAAAGTTACTTTTACTTCTACTTGAGTAGAAATTCACGCCGCTGCTTCTACTTCTACTTGAGTACCTATGGTAACTACTGTGACCACTTCTGATGACGTCACAATGGTGACAGCTATGACCAAACAGCAAGGAATACGTCACAGAACAGGCTGTTTTTAGCACTGAAATGCAAAATTTTAAAGCACAGATTATAAAAAATCTTGACGTGAGAGAAAAAAGCGACCTCATGTTCGTAATCAGCGTACAAAAATTTACTTAATAGCCATCATTTTGGCCAGAAAACATAAATCATGTCGACCAGTGTTATGTCAATAATATTAGTTCTTCCATATATTGCTATATGATTTGATCCTCTCTCCGTCCACATGATCAGAGTTAGCGGTAGAGCTGGTGGAGGATGATGACTTCGAAAATGCATGGAGCGTAATTGTACATCGTTAAGTCATGTTCATGTCACACCGATAAGTTTATTTATCAGCCTAATGCCAGTGCGCACTACACCACTGAGCTATATAAATACCACACATCCGGTGGTTTCCAACCTTTTATGGTCGAGACTTCTTTTCCAACTTGAAAATGTCCCATGGTCCTGCTCAAAATTTGATAAGCTGATTACCAATTAGAGGGCGGAACATTTGTCCAGACTTACTCACGGCCTATTTTGGAAGCTGATTATGTTCATCATCTTCGCGAATCCCAGAATAAAGGCAAACTACCCCAAGTTTAGTACCACTATCTTGGAATAATGCATCCAAACGGCCTACACCGACTCAATGAATATACCGTTATTTTGTAATTGCGATTACAATCAGACTTATTTCTGTAAATGAATGTTGTTTTTATTTATTTTTGATCGCAGTTTTTGCGAGGGTGGTAGTCCCCATATTAAAACCAATATATGAGACACTAGATCGCGTGCAGCGCGAAGAAAAATTTCATGTAGCATAAATCTGCCTAAATAAAATATTGTTTATGTTGATTTCGGAAAAAATCATGAGATTACTTCAAGCCTTCAAAATTCCGGACATTTAGGCATATTTTCGAAATTCGTCTCGGATGCATTTTTAACAGTGAAATTCCGGACAAGTCCGGGAAACTCCGGACGTATGGCAACCCTAATGTAGGCTATATATGTATCGAAGTATTCGGTCAGCATAAGGGGAGTCCTTTTCGGTCAAGGTTTTCTTGCTGCCGATCGTTCTGACACGCAAGTTACATGGCCTTAAACTTCATATTTCTTGGTTCGTCGTGGCGCTGTAATGCTCGACGCCGAAATGGCCATTTCTATAAATTATGCGTATTTTTTCTTGGGGAAGGGTACCAAATATTCAATTTATTCAGCAACATAAATTGCACGCAGCGCGAAAATTTTTGAAAAAGTTGCATTAATTTTCAAAAAATACTCTATAATTAATGTTAGCTCATGAAATAAATTTGGGCCCCCTTCGAGCTCGTCCCCCCGCGATTGGGGGGTTTGGGGTGCGGCAGTTACGGTCCTGCCTATAGGCCTAATCATGTAGCCTACCATGGCCATGAGTCTCCTGCGTATAACAAAATCCAGCTTACCTGTATTCGGACTTCCACTATTCTTTTTCTTTCCGGATTGTTTCTACTGGAGAGCGCAACAATTGTGATTTTCACAAGATTTCGGGGCCTTGGAAAGAGAAAATATAGATGATATTTCCACTCATTGATGGAGAGAACATATACGTATTATTTGGTTACTTGTAAAGTTGTTTGTTGGTCTTCACGAACAAATGTCCACTATCTTCGACTACTCTCATCTTTAGCGTTGTTCGATAAATCTCTTTATTGTTTTGGTTCACGAGGACGGTGAGTGCCACATACTGTCTTTTATTTGTTTCTGGTGCACCATCAGGTTTATCGCACTGTCAGATAAATTTGATACAGGTAATAAATTGAACTCTTATTTACGCTTATCTTTAGAACCCAGCCACGAAATATTTTTGCAATACTACTACTATGGAGCTATGCGGGCACCGATAGTGTTCAATTCGACAATAAAATACAGCTGGAGAAAGTAGGATTAGCGAGGAATCAGTGCGTTCCATGGAACGTAAGGGGTTCTCTGGAGATCAGAACTCATACATGTGATTTGTGATGTTTAGGGCGATTTTTTGACATGTCAAAATAAGTCAAAATCATGTAAAAATTATAGCGGTAGGTCAAAAAATTGCGAAAATTGTTTGCAATGTCAAAATGTTTTTGCAACCTACATTTTTTAGTATCGAAGATGATTGCACTACATCGGTGAACTTATCATTTCACATTTTACAGCTTGCAGCCTACTATATAGGCCTACTGGTGTAGACGGCCCACCGTCTGCTCATTGTGAATCATGAAAGGTCAAATGAAACAAATAGGTTGCTATGGTGTTATCATAGTGTCCTAAATGCTGTGGATAGAGCGAGATTGAACGGCTCACTGCATTTGGGTTACGTCATACTTTCCATTTTGCCGAAGGCAATTTTACTACAATTTTTAACCGGGTTGCCAATCGCTAAATTTGATAAAACTGGTATCAACGGAATGCTCCTGCTGTACTGATTACGAAAGCATAAATATTATTCTGCTCATCGTCCTGGAACCCCCAAAAATCAGCCTCGAATTTTGCATTGTGATCGTATTTTAGATCGTGACGCAACAATTCTGTCTGGCAAATGAGACTGCAGCCAGACTTGTACAAACTACATATTTAGTTAGTTGACAGTAAACTAACTAACGGTTTTTTGAGTAGTTTTAGTTCTAGTTGCCGATTTTCAAAATTGAATAGTTGTAGGTATAGTGATACTCACTCTAATCTTCATCTTAATTGGCTTGTTGGAGTCCACATTTTCATAATGGAAATTTCTTATCCCTTCTAACTGAAAAACAACAATATTTTTATGAGCGATAAATGGTATATGTCTAACTTTTTCATTGTAACTAGTCGTTCGAGCTGGACACAATGATCCGATTGATCATTGATCAAATCATGATACTCGAATCTAAATCGGGTGTCGATTTTATTGATTTGAGTCGAGCAGCGAAAGATGATTTTTTCGAGTACTGAACTTATACAATCCTTGCCACAAGAGGAAAGATTGTTAACAACAAACCGAGTCGAACTGAGCTGAGAGTAAATTTATCAACGAGAACTAGGGTTTAGATATTATTTTCAACCAAGATAGGCTGTAAACCGAGATTAGTTGCATCGCAGCATACAAAACACGCTGTAGAAGGTTACGCGAACTAGTGGATGATATATCTGTGAAGTCGTGAGCAGCCCACAGCATTGCCACAAAGTACAATTAAAGAGTTATGGTCGAAAAATACAGCTTAATCTTCATTTTTGTCCAACTGAAATACAAAACAAATCTTTAGAAGGTACGAAAAATCATCAAACACACGAGGCAAACTCTTTGAAACTATTTGTGTATGACTTCTGTTGCTTTTAAGCAGTATAATAGATCATCAACCTGCATAATTCGGCAATGTGGTACAGATTTCGCTGAACTCGTAAGTATCCCTAGATTTTCCAGAGTTCGAAGTAGCCTATGTCTGCATAGTTTCCCAGGACACTGATGTGTGGCAGCCGTGCTCTATACTGCCGCTTGTGTCATTTGCAGTATCATTGCATCGTGCTTTCACTACCTCTTTTGCTTCCGGCCGCATTAACGGCCGGGCGTATAATAAAGCAGTTGCAGCAATTGCAGCAGTTGTTGAATCGTGTGTGATCAACTAGACGGAATTCTTTTACAATGACGAACACGTTAAAAACGGTACTTCACTAATTTGGCTGCAGTTCGGAAGATTACTGGACTGTTGTGGAGACCGGGGACAAATGTAATTAGAGGCAAAGGTAACAATCGACCTCAGCGCTTGTAGGGTTAGGAAATCGCCATGATATTTTGAGTGCGCATGCGGTAGTTATTTCTCCTAACATACCTGAAGTTACGTTGAGCTGCAACGCGAAACCCCGGAATAGTTTGGAACAACGAAATTTTGGACACTTGAATAACACAGGTCTACAAAATTCGAAAAGATTTTTGCGCCAAAAATTTTATTGGTCGATTTAGGCTAATTTAAGGTTGCTGAATCCGAATCTGTGCTCAGAATTTCTCCATCACGTCAAATTATTTCTGTATGAATTTTTGTCATTTACATAAATTAATCAAATTTCGGCTTTCGTAAGGGACATAATGGTAAGCATTCAACCGCAGAAGATCAAGCTTTGTTCTTGAAATCATCTATCATGAAACCTGGGTTATTGTAGTACAGAATGAGTGAGTTTTCGGTGAACTTGAATCCAGTAATTCTCTATCTTCGTTCAATCAGAAGCTCTTTTCGACCCATAAAATTAAACTGGTCTACAAATTTGGAAAAAAATATACCCCCAAAACTTAAATGATTGATCTAGGCTAATTTTAGGTTGCTGAATCCAATTCTGTCGTCAGAATTTCTCAATCACGTCAGATTTTTTCGGTATGTATTTTTCTGATTTTTATAAATTAATCAAATTTCGGCTTTTGTTAGTGACATTACGGTCAGCGTACAACAGCGACAGATCAAATATTGTTATTGAGATCATCTATAATGATGAAACCTGGGTTGTTGTAGAACAGAATAACTGAGTTTTCGGTGAACTTGGATCCAGTGGTTCTCTATCTTCTTTAAAACAGGACCGCTGTTCGACCCATCAATTTATATGTGGATGCAACTATTTTTAGTCGGTAGCAGTTATTATATCTTTATATACCATTCTTCGTTTAAAGATTGTGATTAGTAGCTCCATTCCTAATTTAATTACATACGTTATCTATCTTTATACACCCGTCCTGCAGCCTAAATCGGTCAATGCAATTTGTGGCAGCACACTGCTGTTTCTTAAAACATAAAAGTTGGCAAACAATAAATATTGTATTGTTGGTATATTATGTAGAAGAGAATTGTTCACTCTGGTACATGACTAAAATATGTGGCCCTCTAAGCTTGTTTTGAAACATTAAAAGAAACAGGATGTCTGCTTTTCCAAAGCAAAACGTGCTTATCATGATAACTTGAAAGAATTTATCATCATTAATCTCCACCTGCACTTATTATGCTAATTTTTCTTCTCCAGTTCCCAAATATTGTCACATTTTATCGGAATCAAGGACAGCTGTTTCTGAACTATTTTTCTTTTGGTTTATTGCCATGATATAAAGGGCTTCTTTTGCATTGTCTATTATAGGCAACCAGATGAATGGAGACTGCTTACTAACAGCTCAACATGAAACCTGAAGTGCGTGTTACTTCATAATAGAAATAAATATGCATAGGTTCTAGGACAGTCGATCCCTCTTGACATAGGTCATTCTCTGGCCTACACCAAATACCACGTGTTCTATGCTCGAATAGAGCCAGAAGTTAACATCGCTTAATTTCGAGACTTTTTTTTAGTGTTTTGCATGATTAAACGCCAGTTCTAAATACAAAAAGCTTCACATTTTTGGTAGATTCTGATTTGCCGTAATATTTTGCTATAAACTAGAGTCGGTCGAAGTGATCAGCCTTGCTACTTAAGTAGAACAATTAACGCCTTATATTTCTACTCAATTACAAGTAGAAGTAGTCATTCCTAAGACATGTCAAAACTAGTTCAAGTGGAAGACGAAATGAAAGGTCTGAGAATTAGTAAAAGTCAGTAAACATCTAAGTATATTTGGTGGGGGAGGATGGTCGCATACTTTGAACAGTTAGTTGGAGGTGTCTACATACGAAATCGCAAGATGTATCGCCGCATATAACGAAAAATGACTATAATGACACCACCCATGGGTAGGATCTTGGGAAAAATATACTCATTTACCCTGATTCAGAGGTTATTTTACGCGTTTCTTATGACAATTTAACTCATGGTAGTATTGCAATATTATCCCTGAACTACTTTCTAATTTACAAAAACCGAATAGCAAAAGTAATTAATTCATCCAGAATACTGTTCAGGTAGATGTTGAAGTAGTTGTAAAACATTACCACTTCAGTAAGTACTGGAAGTAGCCAAAATCTACTTGAGTACCTCGAAAAAATAGAAATATTCAAAATAGATGAAATTTCAAAAACGTGACGTGATGGAGCTAAAAGAACGTCATATTCGTATTCAGCGCCCCCAAATTAGGTATAGTTGACCAAAAGAAGTCCTGGCGCAAAAATCGTGTAGACCAGTGTAATTCATAGGAACGATTTCCGAGTAGTTACATCCTGACCAACGCCTGTGTAGGTTGCATCTAGGCATTACACAATTATGACACCCTCTGGAATGGTCACTGGCGACTGGCATAGGAACATTCTAAAAGTTACTTCCTCTGGTAGGCACCTGGAGTTACATAAGTGGGCGTCCAATGCAGGACATACTGAGCAAGTCCTCCGTAACTAACTGTGGGAGGTGGGGCTAGTGGGAGAAATTGTGGACGTACCAGTAACTCCATGGGATATCTAGTGTTTGCTGGGTATTTTAGTCAGGCGACCGAATGCCCAACCCGTTATGCACGCTGAACAGCAGCACCTTGGTAGAATAAATTGAATATGTGTAGGGAGATGATGGAATGTCCGTGTTTCTGGTGAACTTTGGGCTCATGAAGAAGGCACGAAGGCTGATACTGTATTCAGATGCCTAAAATGCGATGGGGCGTAGCCTGGAAGATTTCAAACTTCTCTTTCTTTAGTTTTATGTAATAATACAGTTTGTGCTCCCGTTTTCGTTGTAATTTCTTTCGTTTTTAGTTATAAATATCACTGTTACAATTGCCCCACATGGCGGTACAATTGACCATGGGTACGTGGCGATAGTAATATTTGAGCGGCGATTTTCGCGACCGAAAATTTTCATGATTTGTTGTTGATTGAGTTCCATTGTACTTTTTGTATTAACTATAGAGTTGTTGGCTTCTTCATTTGAAACTTTGGAAATGAAATTTCCATGAAAAAATACGTAATGTAAGAAAATTCAAAAACTGTTACAATTGTCCCAGGTCTCCTCCGGCCTGTCGAAAGATGGATTGGAATTTGATTACGGCATTGGTTATCTCAATCAATTGTAGAAACAGTTGTGCATCGATATGAGAACTTTGAAGACTTGACGGGGTTGCTTTACTACGTAATAACTGTTTCACTGGCGGAACTGATGAGAGCGCGCGTAGAGCGGTGAGATGATGGAACTTAAAACTCTCCTGGTCCGATGTTATGAAGAGGGGATGGAGCATGTGACTCTTTCGATGGTGATGTGGTGCGGCGTTGTTAGGGTTTTAGTAAGGGAGTGGTTCATTGATGTTAGTTTAGAGCAGGGGTGTCAAACATACGGCCCGCGTGCCGCATCCGGTCCGCCAGGCCATTTCATTCGGCCCGCGAGGTCATTCTGACTAAATTGAAAAAAGTATTGTATTATACAGCACATTTCTAATAGACGTAAATGTCGAAGACGTTCATCGGCCAAATTATAACCATCTATCGACAGTGTTGAGTTCTCACCCAAGGAACCATCGGGAACAAGGCGGTGCATTGATACTACATTGTGGGAGGCAAAAAAGTGCACACTCTGTTCAGAGTTTGCTTGAAAAAAAAGGAACAAATAATAGTTATTCACAGTGGCGAAAACGACAATCCGAAACCGCTATATGTAAAATACATGGAGACATAGCTACACGAAGAATATGATTCAAATATATTTGGTCGCACTACTGCTTTTATTACTCCGACCCAAAAGGTCCCAGCTCCAGGGTCCAGAGAAATCGTAAAGTGAATTGGTGATATAAAAATGATGAACGAAATTCCGCCGCCCTCACTTACAATCTCTTACAATCTCTTACATTCTCCACCACGACGAATATGCAGGGCCAACGGCGCATCACGATTAAAGCAATCGGAACATTGTTAGAGACTATGTCTTAGTGGTTTATAACTGTATTAAATTGGCTAATCATAGCATTTTATCAATTCCATTGTCTGCGAATAACGGTGTTGCAAGAATAGAGCCCATATGATCCGTGATATATTATATAATCTGTCTACTATTTTGCATGGCGGTTGATAATAAATCATTCCAGTGAAAAACAAAGGTATAGATTTGGAGTTAACATTTTGGATCACTTGACTGGTCCGGCCCGCGAACGAACAAAAGTTTTTAATCGGACCAGCGACCCGAGTTGTGTTTGACACCCCTGGTTTAGAGTTAGTGTTCTGCTAATGTGATGAGGTCATGCGCAGGGCTTTGGAGCTGGCACAAATTTCAAACTGCTCCAGCTCCGGCTCCGAAGCTCTCTTCTATGATGAATTAGTTCCGGCTCCAAGCTCCGGAGCTCATTGATTATGCTGGTCCGGCTGCAGCTCCGGCTCCGTAAACTATCGAATGGTTCTGTAATGAAGTCAATAACTACCGTTGTGCCGACGGCCGTCGCGCCGAACCGTTATTTTGTGTGGGTATGCACAGTACCGTGACGCGCCATAATCACTAAATGTCAGAGGTGGCCAACCTTTTCAGTTAAAGGGCCACATTTGATTGACGAACTATTGCGCGGGCCACTAGCCGCGAAATGCGCGAAATTTTTTCGAAGTTCGTAGGTCAATAATATTGTCACTTGACTATATTGCGGGCCTGCTGTGTATCGCTGGGCTCAGTTTGCAAGGAATGAACTATTCGGCAGTGTTGGGATCAAGTCGCTACCTTCGAGTCACGAGTCATTTCGAGTCATTGCACATTTTGACTCGAGTCCAGTCAAGTCAATCGATTTTCAAAGGTGACTCGAGTCAAGTCAAGTCACTCGATTTTTGGA
>ATSW01012387.1:0-10669 GCA_000444245.1 Botryllus schlosseri | reverse complement strand
AAAAAAAAAAAAAAAAAAAAAAAAAAAAAAAAAGGTCAGCCGTTTTGACGCGTCATCGCCCCCCTATCGCCCCCTTCGCAATTTTCGCCCCCCGTCGCCCCCTTTGTCCATTTTCGCCCCCCTATCGCCCCCTTCGTCATTTTCGCCCCCCTAGATCGCCAAATCGCCCCCTGGGGGGCGATATCGCCCACGTTGGGAACCACTGTGCTAACCTATACAGCCGATCTATTTCATGCCACTAAAAAAACGGGTTCAATAGGGTTGTTCAAATATTTTTTTTAGCAAACCTGACAATTTTATCGAATAGCCAGTAACATTTAATAAAAAAAGTTATTTTTGGACAACCCTTGTATACAATGTAGACGAGAATCGTGTATTGCGCCGATTCCGCGTCCTTTCAATGGTTGAAAATGACTCGAATGCACCAATTCTGGTGGAGATATAACCGTGGGGTGTATAGTGGCTTCTATCTTCATTCACCCCCTCCCAGAATTCAGTAAAATGCGCTGCATGTTACAGAACCCACTACACCCCAGCGATATCTCAATAAGGATTGGTATATTTGACTCATTCTTACCCATTGGCATGGTTTTCAAGCACAATTTGGTAGGTAAAAGTGCCGTTTACCTGATTCACATCCTACGCTAAGGTAAAAATCTGATGAACACACTTATCGTCCAGGCCCACAAATATAGTAACAGAATCAGAAGAACTTGATAAAAAAAGGCATGCATACTCAAATCACAAATAGCCTAATGAATTATTATCATCAACAACGAAATAGGCAGGATTCTATCTACTTGCATCAATCGATAATAATCTGACTTCGTTACTAAATGAATAGCCTTCGGCATTGCGCGAATCTGTGAGGAAGTGTACGTTCAATGTATTTATTTACATGGAGAGATTCTTGGTTGTACAGATCTTCTGTAATAATATTCATTGTTCATATTGAAATTACCCAAATATGATCAGGAGTGACCTAATCGTCTGCCACTAGTAAAGAATTGATAAGAGCATTGTATATTGATTTCAATTCTCTATTAGTTGCGGACTACCCCAGATAATTGTCAACCGAAAGCATTTCATATAATATAAATAATAAATTATTATTTAATTAGGTATTCAGAAGATATGGTATCTAGCTTGAGGCACATTTCCAATATTTCGGATCATTTATTTCAACAGCAATTGGGCACGAAATAATCTAGAAAGGCTGCATCTGGACATCTGTATAAGAGATATAACAATACTCCCAGTTTGGTAATCGCAGATTATATTGCTCTAACCTCCTACTACCGTATGACGTCACGAAAATTGCCAATGTATCGTTAATACGATTGTCGATGATTTCTCTATACTAGTTGCTGACGATGACAGGTGACAGCAAAATACATACGGGTTATTTTAATATGAATGTGAATATGCTCTTCAATTATAATCGAAAATATGGTTGGCGGTACTGAACTTGAGTATTGCTTTCACAACTACATTCATTGCAGTAAAGAATTTATCAACTCGAAGCCTTTTCGTGTGCCCCTTATCGAGAGTTAACGGCACAATAACAAGCATACAGGAAGAGATTCAAACGAAAACCAATTATAATCATGGACTCATACGAAATTGATCTCCTAACCTTCCTTTTCTCCTGGATACCAATTTTCCTTGTCGACCCAGTCGTGTTTGCAATTCTCCCACCACAGCTCGCATTGAGATCGGCACAATGGAACGTACTGAAAACGAGTCGAACTGAACAAATAACAAACATTATTGTTTCATGCAGTTCCCAAAATTTCTCCATACCAGTCGTTCTAAACCGGGGTATTCATGAGCTAGTTTCAGGGGTTCCGCTGGAGGGCAAGGCACGCACTCGACCCATACATATAATTCGTGATAAAACGCCCGTTTTGGCCACTGACTGTTGAGTTAGTACGTCGTGTGTGGCGTAGCCTACCCAGGGGAGGTTGTGGTTCGGAATTTGAACCCCGTCATTCAGAAACGTGGATGGTATCTCCAATATTTATAAGCTCGTTTGTAATTAATCGACTGGTGTCACGCTGTTGCGTTTCGACCGAACAATACGACGGTACTTTTTAATGTGAAGCTTCGCATTTCAAATTGATCTCTGAAAGGGAACAGAGGTCACACTGATTTGCGATAAATGTTCACAATACTGTTTTCTTGTGTGAAAATCGTTGACGCACAGTTCATTCGTGCGCCAGTAATCTATAAGCAATGTATCATATGTGTACTGTGACTCAAGCAAAAACTTGCAGATTACCGCAAGGGTTCTCCAGGTTATTAAATGTTTAAGAACCACTGCTCCTTACAAACCTTCGTGCATGCCTCCATTCTATAATAGGCTACAGGTGTTCATTAGAAATTTCAGCATGATGTACCTACTTTCTCGGTACGCTAACGTTGAGCGACCACGGTCCGATATACGGGGAGCAATTTTGAAAACACAACTTTCTTTGAAAGTGATTCTTGCATTTCTGTGACATTTTATGAGAAGGGCAAGGATCAAAGTTAACGCGTTTTCCTTGGATTATTTCCTCCTCGTCTTGACCGGAACAACAAGTTGCTTCCCACCGTGAACACGGCCCTTTCAACAAAAAATATAAATATAATATATATTTGTCCTTTTTATTACTATGTCCATTACCCGTCCATATGTGTGAATCATAACGTCATTTAATTTCGATATTCTAATAATAACATGCCACTGATATACACGGATACACTATGTATCCTGCGTCAATCAGCAGTTCAGCACGCATTTGTTGTGGGTCCCATCGATAATTATATATATATATAATATTAGTATGCCAAATGCCCGTCTTTGTAGCGATATACATTGCGATGGCCAAGTTCTTTGAATGGAATCCTTAATTTGTGATCAATGATCCGATGATCAATGAATAATTATCCTCATTGAGTAGCTTTTCGGCTGTTAATTCCCAATCGCATATTCGAATACCATCTACCACGCCATTGACGCCAACCTTGTGGTCTACTAAACTAGTTGAAATCATTATAAATATGTAGGGTTGCATTTAAAACAAAAATCAATTTAAAACAAACATGTTTAAAACATTTTTTTTATTGTTTTTGTTGTTGTTGTTTTTGAGCCATGACGTCACAAATGCTCAATGTGACGTTATAGTCGACAATGTCACACTGACAATTGAAAATGTAGGTTAAATATACTCCTCCTCCTTTTATGAACAAATACTGTGCATTTGGTACTTGACAAATCCTACGCCTGGTATGTTGTCGATGATGCTTGACAGCCACAAGCTGACGACAAAGTTGAATACCTTATTGATTTGTGCCCGAGAAAGGGAATTTGAAGGGCTAGAAATTTTCTACCACGACCTGGATTAAGCAGTACACGTCTTCCTTATCGACAGCACTGGACTAACTGGGAACGGCAGTATGCAATGTTGCTGTTATTGTGGCCATGGTGATTTCGAATACTTTGGTGTTTGGTCACATGGTCAGCTTACTTCTGACGGATATTCCTAATTATGATTCTTGAACTCCGTACTTTTAGCACGGCTCACTTTCGTCGTAGGCGTTTGTAAGACGCCGCTTATGCGGGTGGGATTGCGAGGAGGGTCAGAATGAAATTTTAAATCGTAGGAATTGTGAACAAAAATCCCATGTACGAGCTCTCTCACCTGCAGTAACATTCTTCACATCTCTCGGTAATATTATTGCTTCTCCCTCAGCATAGCACATCTCTTCTAGATAACTCCTACTCAAAACAAACGCTGAGCATGCCCTGAACCATACGGCCCATTTTACAGCGGCAATCGCCATGGATCGTTCTTTCTGAAGCCATGCCATGACTAATAACTATCAGCCGACGCAGATCATCGTCGCTTCGGGCATCTGCGCAATTTGAAAGTATCAAGGGCGCCGCTCATAATTGCGCGTCTGAAAGATCCGACAACCGGTGTAGGGAATTCCAAGCCTTAGCGACGGAATCGTGAAATTCTTTTCGCGAAGTCAGACCATGTCTTATGCTGTATACAGTATACTATAGTTCAATAAGCGCCGATTGAAATAGCAACTGCAGCCGCTATGCAGGTTGAAATTGTTCCTGGGACATCGGTATGCCCATGGGTACAGGTTATTTGTTGCTGAATATAGGGTCCGGGTCTGTCTTCCTAGATCTGATAGAAATATCCATTGAATATAGCATCAAAGATTCTCCGTCGCAGATTAAATGTCCTGTGATAGGTCGGCGATTGAGAATTTCCTGATGTCGTCGTCGTTCGGAAAAAATGCCAGAGCTTCCGGCTTATTGATAGTTAGGCCTTGGGTTCAATTCGCGGCTGGGTCAGACCACAGACCCTGATCAGCAAAACTGTCCCTGTGGTTTCACCGCTTGGCGCTAAGCATTTCCTGGATAGCATGGATGGGTGGTGCAAGACTTGAAAAGCCTTACGAGGTTGTACATATACATGCACCTTCCTTGTCCCGCGGAATATGCCCACATCATAGCTTTATAGAGGCTATGCCCAGATGGTGTGTATGTAGTGTATATCATGAGTCAGTGCATATGTCGCAAGAACAGAAATGTACGATGCGCGCAAGAACAGAAATGTACGATGCGGTATCCCTATTCCCATTAGTAACCATAGTTCCTGTGTAATACGTTTCTTGATTCCGTTCTATGGTACCGTAGTAGCATGTCATTGAGACTATAATCCAAAACTAATATGGCGACGGCAAGGGGAGGGGATATAGTGATTTCGACATCACGGTCCAATCTAGAATCTTCGATTGCAAAGTCACCATTTGTTAGTCGAGCGCGACTGATCATGTGACATGTCATGGTCTGGTGAGAGTACGCGTCATTCTATGTAACGGTTTTCGTCTGCGTTTAGCAACGGCACGAGGCGTAAGCAACTCGACCCGGCTTTCAGTTCATATTCGTTATGATATTTAGGGAAAGTGAGCTGAGTCTTTCAGGAAAATGAGTTTCGAATGTTGTCCTAAACTTTATAGGCTATCGATAGTGTTAGTTATGGATCGTCATACTATGCAATGCAAGGTATTATTTATCGACCAAGTGTATAGGATTAGTTCTCAGTTCAGGTTATTGCGTTCATCGTTTCAAGACACCGCTAGATACGCGATAAAATAATAAGATAGCAATGAGTCAAAATGACTTAGCAGACTTGGATAGTGACTTGGATAGTCCATTAATTTCAGAGAAGTGATTGTTGGGGTAGGTTAATTGTGAAATGTTTCTGTACACTCTATTTTTAATTTCGATGCAATTTCCTGAAAATGCTACAAGAGAATATTGTGTAGTCCTAGAGCTAAACGATCGAAGCTTGGTGTACAGATATTTTCCATTCCCGTGCTTGTGACGTCGTGAGAATGAACTACTCTTGATTTTGTCGTGTTCGGAATTTACTTCAATTTCCAGATTTTTGCGAATTGAGTAGTTCTAATATTAATCTATTTGAAGAAACTTAACAAGCTCTAATTCTAATCTAATTTGTAAAAGCCGGAGACTTTCTAGCTGTGTAACTGTCGCTTGACAGCTACATAATAGAAAAAATACGTAGAGAATTGCTGTGATTTTACTCTGTGTGGTACAAAATTACGATCTATATTTTCTGACACACAGTATTTTAACAAGACACAGTCATCCTAAATATTCAATGTAGCATTGTTACGTAGCCTATATTGAAGTATAACGTGATTGCACCTTGTAATAACTCCCATACATCTCAACTTGACAGAGTTGATTTGGGATGTATGCCGGTAACTATGCTAATAATCATTAAACGACTTTAGAATCAGGCAGAACAATGATTTCATTCTACTACTGTGGCAGTGTGGTTGAGGCACTGTGTATGTTCCTAACCGGTATGGAATCAGTGTCCTGCGCTCACACAATGAAATCAAATTACTTCAACTTGTAGAATCATCGCTGCTCACCTGTTATATTAGTCAAAACTTGCTGAGATTCCAGTAGGGGTTCTAAAGTATGTAATCTTTCGTTTATTATGTAACAATCTGACACTTCCTCTCGCTGTTATAACCAATACTTGCTTTGAAACAATGGTGATGTTTTGGTATCAGTTTATAGACACATGAATTGAGATATTAAAAATTGTAAAACAGTCGTGTTAAAAAACAAGTTGGTCTAATGCTGTATTTTCTTTGAGTGGCCTGAATTATTCATCGGTTTCTTACTCAGCTTGCAAGATTCTCTTCAATATTTTGTTGAATGCTCAGAAACATACAATCACATAGACATAAAAAATGCATCGAATCAACAAAGGACTTATCGTCAACGGCTTGATGGATTTCATCTTCATCATTGTGGCTATGCGCCAATCAAACGTTGACATCATTCCAACGCATCAAGGCCTGGATTTACCGGACAGCTCAAGCCACGGACCTTTATTATTGACGCCGGTCTCCGTGCCATCAAATGGCCAATTGAGAAAGCCATCTCATCCTGGATATGACCCGTTAGCCGATGAATATAACAGAATAATGCAAGATGTTAGGTCACAGTATCCCATACCTCAGCTGCGTACCAGTGTCTCAAGAAGTAACGTCCTTGATGATGGGGTTATCACAATGGTATTGGGAATGTCCGAACCATCTGGATCGCTATCTCGTGGTGGATTACACGTATTAAGAAATTCTGCGACTGATGGTGCCGTTGGCGGGTTCAGTCAACCTCTCGTGGGCGATGAGAATTTGGATATATTCAATAATTTCTTGCCTGGAAATATGGAGGAAGATGATATCAACAGTTTATTGTCGAGCAACAACACTGATTCTTTGGAGCCCACTTTTTCCGATCTAAACTGGCAGCAGTTTATCTCCGATTATGATTCTTTTGTAAACGGAGCTTCTGGTGTCGCTAAATCAATTGATAATATTCCTGCGTGGGGTACGTCGGATATTCTGTCAGAAGCTATCCAAAGCTCGGAGCTTTTTCTGCCTCTACCTTCAAGCAGTCAGAATTACACGGATTCAACGCAGTCTGAATTAGCAACCGAAGTTACTGATGATCTGACAACAACAGCTAGATTAGAAATGATCGAGTTAAACGAATGGGCCGGTCAAAACCATGAAGAAGATATGCTTTTTCCCTCCCTCCCGCCGCCATCGTATGAACAAGTTGTGCGTGGTCAAGCAAACAGAAATGATAGTAACAATCTGCCGAGAGTGACAAATAATAATCACCTTCACGATCACAATTATTATAACTCATCTCGCACCCCACCAGAAGTACAAGTGACGGCTCAAACTACAAGTTACGCAATTCGTTCGCGACATGAAGTATCTACACGTGTTATATCTGTTCCTCCGCGATCTAGGCACATCTCAACTAGCACCGAGTCATCCGTTTCATCATCTATGGATGAAGGTACTGAATGTCACGAATCGGAAGCAGACAGAGTTCGCCAACAGCTGGATACGTTCAGCTCGTTTGTGATCAAACCACTTGATGTATCTTACTTCGATAACATATCGAGGACTGTCGGTGCTCGACGGGAAATTATTCTTTGTAACTGAGCCTGGCGAGGCGAGACTTTTGCAAAATTGAACGGGCGCCGGCCTCGATACTTCATGGCTAATGATATTTGCCGTGTGGTGTAATACTGTGAGCTGCTACTGGTGTATGAAGTTGCACTGAAATACTGGTACTATGTGTGTTGTTTTCTGTACGTTGTTGGAAGCGATCAGTGCATAGATTGCGTAGAGACCCATTGCATAGATTGTATTGGGGAGTTGATATCTCAATTAGTTGCTGATTCGACTTGAAATTAGGGCTGGGCACAATGATTGGAGTCGAGTATTGAGAGATGAGATTTCTCGATTACTGCATGACACGATCCTTCCCACTAAGGAGTTAATTTATTAACGAGAATCGTAGTTTCATTGCTATTTTCCAATGTGAGAACTTTGATGTGCTGTATCGTAACATAGCCTATGAAACCTTCAGTACAAAGCAAAGCTACACATTACGGGTGTTCAAAAACGACTTTTTGTCTTAAATTGTACTGGCTACTTGATAAAATTGTTAGGTTACGGTACCTAATTTAAGCATAGACACCAAATTTGGTTCAATTCCAACCAGTAGCCGCATTGCTACAGGAGAAGAAAGTTTCTATTTATTATGTAAAAATTATTTACATTTTTTTTAATTTTCTGTTTACCAGATGAAAGTGTTGAGTTGTCCATAGAAACGATGTGCACCAAGTTTGACTCAATTCCAACCAGTGGAAGCGGAGTTATTGCCGTCGAAAAATTCGGACTCGAATAAGATAGTATTTTAATTGAAGAATTGGCCACCGTAAATACTATTTTATTGAAATTCAAATTTTTCGACGGCAATAACTCCGCTTCCACTGGTTGGAATTGAGTTCAACTTGGTGCACATATTTTTTATAGACAACCTAACACTTTCATGGGGTGAACGGAAAATTTTGAATTTTTTTTTAAAATAATTTATATATAGTAAATTGAAACTTTCTTCTCCTGCAGCAATGCGGCTACTGGTTGGAATTGAACCAAATTTAATGTCTAGGCTTCAATTGGGTAACCTAACAATTTTATCAAGTAGCCATTACAATTGAGAAAAAAAGTCATTTTGGAATAAGCATGCTCGAAAAGATACCAAATTATCTTTGCTGTGATGTGGAACGACATAATGTTCTTTGTGGTCGCATAAAAGGTACATAACTGAACTTTACGTATATTTCACTCTCGAGACGTCATAATGAGCATTGAGCAATACTCGAATTCTGATAATTGATTCACAATCAAATCACTCAGTTACTCAATTTTGCCCAGCCTTACTTGGTGAGCTATCAGTTAGCGGTTTATGTCCAAGAGACACGTCTTGATGGATAACAAATTTCAATTTTCACCTACCTCAAAATTATCGATTGTGATTTATGTTCTTTTCCAAACCCAATCCATGATCTATTTTTGGTTACTGGTGTCCTTTGACAGCCTGTAGAAATGAATGGTGGCTCATTGCTTGGTTTTTACAATATCTTTTTTGACGCATTATAATCTAAAGTTCAATGACTCTGCAGCCAAATTGGATGTTTCACTACAAATCTTTCGAGCTCGGCTGATGATATAATAGTTCCTAAAAGTGGCCAGTTTTGGATTTGAATTCTGACCTTCATGATTGGGAACCGAATATAAAAATGTCTTCTATGATCACTCATTTCCCAGTAATACTCGGTCTTTATATTTCTGCTGGTTCAGAAACTCTAGACATAGTTTGGTCATTAATTCCCCTCTAAATCTTTCTAATGAAGCATAACCTTCATGCTGCTTCAATTATACTGCCATAATCGAACAAATGCCAGAAAATCTGTTGCCCTGCTATTGTCATAGCACAGCAATGCCTATCCGTTTATCAGTAGCACAGAATTGAAAATTTGTGACTCATGACATTTACAACCTGACCACAGTATTGACAGTGATTCTACAGGTAATCGATAATATGTTATCATATTCAGGTGTAATGCACAGCACCATTGTTACCGTGTATGTAGATAAAGATGTGTATATGTCCTCTCTGAAAGTAAGAATGTGCTACCAGCTGCTTTAGTCGTGCAGTAACCTCTAGAGCAGGCTTGTCAACGCTAGCTAAAACTAGCGTTGGTAATGTAACTAATATTACTTCGGAAAACGAATACTTTGTTTTGTGTATACAGACGTGGCTTGTGTGCGTCCAACTATTATTCCTTTTCAGTCTGCATTCGTGCATCGGTGTATGATAAGCTTGTCTTTTTTCATTGATCTTTTGTGTCGTTTCTATGACTTTGTTTTCTGCAAGTGTAACTTGATGTATGTTTCCTTCCACTCTTATCGTTTGTCTTGCGTTTGAAAGTATTGTCGAGATGAGAATGTCCGAGTGAATCGTCAGCACTACCACTGCCTTGACCACAGTGCTGAGTATTGCTGTCACTTATAATTTCATGTTTAGAGGTTCGTGGACAGGCTGTCGGTCTTTAGTTCTGATGTTTCTGAAAGTTCTCTACTCGCAAAAAAGTCAATTTCTGATACATAAGGGTTCGTAGAATGATTGATTCGGCGAAACTGAGACTTTGTATTTGTTCATTTCACGCAAATACTTGAGATGCTGAAAATAGTGGGTCCGTAGGCTTCCAAAGCCTCCATCTGACGTCGTAACTAATGGCTACTTGTCAATTCTTCATTGAAATATCTCTGTTTATATTGTTGCTATCTCACTTAAATGTTCGCCTCGATTGCTATTTCGTTTCGTAACCCCTTGTTTGGATTGAAGTTATTTTGAAGCAAGACGGCGCCTATTTACTCCCGGCGCCCTTGCGAAGAGGATTGAGTTGTGTTACGTTGAAGCTGTTTATAGTTGATATTTGGTGATACGAGACAAAAATGTACTGTTCCGGTTTAGTAATACCTTACTGATTGATGGCATCTCGCCGCAATACACAAATTGTTTGATTTTTATATTAGTTCTAATAAATCAATTGAAACTGATCGGTCTTCGGCTTTTAGCTCGTTTTTACAGTCTACGCAGGCGGACAGGTGAGCTTGAAAAAATTAGAATCAACCCAGTATGTAATCATGACAAAGTATTCAGTCCAAAACAAAGTGGTTCTATTGTTTCTGTAAG
>KE606065.1:321-14735 GCA_000444245.1 Botryllus schlosseri | reverse complement strand
AGTCTCAGCGTAAGAGTTAACAAAATTTGAATCATTGTTTTCAATAACAGAGAGAGTTATTTTCATTCTCTTCGATATGTAGGCTACCTAAAAATAAAGTTCATGCCAATGAATTGGGAAAAATCATACCCAATTGTGGATGCTATCCAATTCCTTAATTCATACCCACTATCTGGAATATGTGTTCCTAAAGCTAGTTTAGAGGTACCAGATTGCCATTGTGATCTCATTACGATCCGACTTAGAATAGTGATTTAATTCATTGCTTAAATTACCCTTCTAAAGTTTACTTATGTATAATATAGCTGATATCGTGATTTGCATCTGCAATTTCTACTGAATAAATACTAGGTAGCATTCTAGTTTACCGGACCGCCACCTGACATATCGATCTCACCTTCCGTTGTCACCTGTCCTTTTATATTATTTTCTTTTACTTTTCATTCAGTGTACATGCCTCCTTTTTTACATCCCCTAGGCCAGATGGGTGTCTGATTTCGAAGACTACTCCAAGTCGTTCCGACACCTTCCTTTCTTTCATTGTATTGCAGTCTTGCTGTATTTCGAAATGATGAATTTTTTGGCAATAAATTGAATTGAAACATTGCATCTTATACAGTTTTTATTTAAGTGTGTGCACTGTGTATTGTGCATTGGGCTTTACTTGAGACAGGTCTATAACAGAAGTTTTAAAATCACCGCTGATTTGCATTTTTGTGGTTGTTCACAAATGGGGTCGCATATAAAATGCAGAGACCCACCATGTCACAGAAAGTGGTATTACAAATATGGTAACATTACTCAATGAATCAACCGATTGTTATATCTTCTGATACATATAAACAAATGACATTCAAATGTTTTATACATGAGCTGTAAAATTCCACACGCCCATCCGCTGGCTCAAACGATCATTCCAAGTCTGAAAAATGTTTATTGATAAACTTGGTTCCTGAAAAATATGGGCCACATATCATTATTTTATAACCATTCTTCATATTCAGGCAGAAACAGAGGAAGGCAGAGCTTGGATGCTGGAACAAGCTTGCGCTGATGCAATGATAACAAATACCACGTTCCTGCTTGGGTCGGAAAATCACTGGACTGCAAGTAATTCAGCACTCGTACTTGCAAGGTGAGTCTTACGGTCAATTGATTGCTGCTAAACTTATTCCCAATCCTGGACGTGGTAATTGTACCTTACTAGGATTTGGTAATTTGTTTTTTCATGTATAATTATTGTATGTATAGTAACCTCATACAAATATTACCAAACAATGGTAGTTTTGCCTAAGTTTCGGATTGTGATCTGATTTTATGTGTTTGGAAAATTTTACTATGCGTCCATAGGTACGGCAATATTCAGCAATAATACGGATAATACTTTACTATATCACAATTAAATACCGACCCTCTATATGTGTTCAAAACGGCCATCACTTTAATTCTACTTCGTATTAATTGTGTCTAGTTATTATTAGGTTTTGTCAAAATCATATTCGGCATATGCTTTTGCAGATTAACAATATCTGAATTGGGAAGAAAGTCCTTACTGGACCACAGCCGTTCAAGCTATATTCTGCAGAGAATTGTTCAATCTCTCGGTAACGATTCTGCAGGTAATGCTACTGTCCAATGGACATAGTTGGCTAGGATAGCTTTCGGTTTTAAGCCTATATTTCAATTTATTTCATGATATTGTCATGATGAATTTGACGCTAATAAAACGTCAGACAGGTTTATGGGTAACAGATTTTTTATTGGAATTTAATTAGAAGTACACTACGTTCTTCAATTGACGACAAAGCAACACATATGGTGCACTAAGCCACTGTTATGTGTTTGTTGTCAAATATTAGCATCATCTCACTGTGACAAGATTCAATCTGGCCTTTCCTGATAGCCTAAAACGATCTTGATGATAATGAAATCCAAATGAGATAGCTTTTTTACTTTTATTGTAAAGGAATCTCGTAATTCCTCACAACAATGGTATCAATCAGTCGGGAAGTTGTAAGTTTGTGTCCAAGCTACCTTGTTTTGAACTTGGGAGAGGTAAAGTTTGGTATAACACAAAATAGGCTATTGTTTCCGCACCATATTATTACATTGAATTGTTTGGATTTCACTAATGCAACGTGAAGTGAGCCTGTAGTAAATACCCCTAGACTGCCCTTGTATGCCTTACTATCAAGCACTCTATTCAAATACTTGAGTGAATATGAAGCACTTTGAGTTTTTTTCAATAATCCTTCAGAGCCAGGAGCGTGCACTTGATTGTGAATTTAGTAAAGCGATATCCTCTTTCGGTCGAGCCAAGGGCCAAGTCTGTGTCTTATTGTTTTTGTAAGACCATAACAAATAGTACAAAGCTTCCATTTAGCTGTTGGTGTGTTTCTTCAGTTCGTACGCACGTTGCGGTATCTTGAAGGGCGTGTTTACCAACCAGATCTGACCCCTTCAATTTATTTAATGTACAATTGTCCCTGTACATTATAAATTTAGACATTAGAATTTCTAAATCTCAGGCTATCAATTATATGAAGATAAACTTTAGTACGGTAACTGCATATTGTACTGGGTACTGTTGAGTGCTGTCACAAATTTGCACTACGGGCGGCATCAAGGTCATGGTTTCCTTACTGATTTACATAGTTTTTACTGGGATGTTAAGTGGCTACCAATGAATCTGAAATATGTAGTATATTTTCAGGACTATATCATCGGTACTGATGTTTAAGACACACTTCTACATTAATCTCCTTCTTCTTTTTCCTGCAGAAAATGTGTATTTTAATTGTATTTTGACATGTCATTTCTCCTTACACAACACAAATATTGACCATAACTGAGATGTTTGTACCTACCCTCTCACCACATTCGGAACAAGCAATACTCGGCATGGCATCTTGGGCTTGATATTTTTTGAAACGTGTGACGAAATTGTCGGGCTCGGCTAAATTTGTGAAAAGATGGATTCAAGTAAAGCCACAAATGTGGGTTTAGTTTACACGCACAAAGACTTTTCCATTCATTGACCGTGTCAGACCATCGGTGATGATGATACAAGCCGGGAACAATGTATGGGTTTCGTGTTTCATGTTTAATTTCTATTACCATTCGCACAGCTACAAACGTATTCTGTATGATTACAAGATTTTAACGACCCGTAAAGTATTTGGTAACATCAAACGTCAGATACGATAAAATAGCAAACGACGTGATGTGTCAGAGGATAGTTTAATTTGTTTCGATCATCTGCGTGGTAAAATACTTGCATTTCCAACTTTGTAGGGCGGGGTATGAACGCAGCATTTGCCATCGGCCGACTTCTTGACACCAAAAGCGGAAAAGAACGCTTGTTGAATGGTTCCGACACAGAAAAAATGGTGAATTTTTCTAATTCAATTTTATGTAATTTGCCGTTCCAAGTTAACTCAGGAGTTGGTGATTTTCAGTTTAATTATGCTTTCTGAGATTTCAGTTTGAAGTTTATTGATATAGTACATCAGAGCTGGTCAGTAACAAAGTACTTCAACTGTTTTGGAGTGGTCAAGTAGGTTTTATCCACTGACACCCTAGGGATTATGATCTTACACCCCTTCTAATTCACAGGTTTCGTTATTTTAGCCAAAACTAGGCCTTTAATACTTTCTTTTTCAGTTGGAATTGCTAGTTCTACTAGTAGCCTACTTGAGTAGAAATTTATGACATTTCATCTACTTTTACTTGAGTACCTTTACGATGACTGCTTTTACCACGGCTGAGTACGGTAATACACGGAGCAAGAAGGTGGAAAACTTATGTAATATTGGTGATGCAGGACGAAATTTTACCTTACGTTTGTCCTGTTTGGTACCATATTTGAAACATTCAGTCTCTCTATGGAGATATTGCTCTCTAATTACAGACAGACCAGTAGCCAGCCGTTGATTATCCTATTTATTCTTTGTCATCTCACAAGGTTTTGACCATTTAAAGGTGATAGCTTTGATCTACAAGCTGTAACGATGATCAAACTTCTCCCGTGTTTGATTTGATCCTGTTACCACTGTATTTTAAAGGTTTACAAACATATCCACAACCGGTGACGCAATCAGTCCCTGTGTTTGACACCTTCGACAATTCTTCCGAGAATTGTGCATTTCATTGCTTGGAAACAATATTGACTTTAGATTCAAGAAGTGGCGAAACACCGGTAGACTAATTTCTGAAATTGTTAGTCTCAAGTGTGTGCTAAAGACCCGAGTGTTATTAATGTGTTGAAACGGTGTTCAAACGATTATACTCCGTGATAAGTGCGGTCACTATTTGCGCATATTATCGCGCAAATAGAAGCACATATAAATACAAGTGATCGACAAATATATAGTGTTTACATTCTGATGTATTTGTAGATCACGTCTCTATGCCGAATGATGGCAAAAGGTGACATGGGCGGAGCCAAAAACGCTTGCTTCGCCATTAGTTGCCTAGCAGCGGATGCCGACGGTAACCAATTGATACTCGTCAACAATTACTTTCAAGATGCAATAAATAGACTTGTATCGTTGCTACGGGACGAGGACACGGAAGCTTGCTGGTTTTCTGCTATGTACGTTTGGAATTGAAGTCTCGCGTTTTGAATTTGCTCAACAGGATTGTTGTGCGGTGTGTTTAGGACATTGAAAACAATATCGTCGCATAAACTCGGGGTGCTGCGATTGCGTCAAAACGCAAACATCGAAGCGTCCCTTTTGAAAGTCTTGGATCGGCCGCATGTGTCGAAAGGTAATGCTTGACAACATCCAATGTTACCCAGAGTACTCCAAGTTCATTACTCCAGTGGTTATATTTTGGAAGCACTTCCTCTTCTACTTGACCAGTTACGTTCTGCACCTATGATTTTGAAAAGTAGAAAGCCGTTTTAAGATAAGTTTGCATAATTTATATGGGTGAAATCGTCAAAATCACCACGTAGAATAGTCATCTCGTTAGGTCAGAAATTGCACCTATTTGTAGAGTCATACGTCACTTTGCGCCAGTTGCGAAGACACATCTTGCAATCTCAAAATAGTCACCACTGATTAGGCTCATTGCCTAAGGTATTCGACCCCTCAACCAAATCTACTTTTTGAAACCAGTTACGTGAGCAACATTGACTACTTTTACCACCTCTGCTTTTATTGCATCCCATTGATACACAGAAATAAACCCGTGTTTGATGATTATGATGGATGGCGGAAACGATAGCTAGTCGCTGTGTATGCCGCGAAAACACCAAGGACAAAAATATAATAAGTCCTATTCCTGCTGACAGTAGGCTGTCGGTGTGGGCTTGCTTGACAATTAATGACGCAAAGCTGTAGGATTTACTTGGATTCGATTGTTTGATGTTCCGAAGTGCCAGTTGATTTAGGAAGTAGCAAAGCTCTTGATAACCCTGTTTTCTATCTTTTATTGCGTGCTTGAGACTCCTGCAGTTGATTAAAATGATATATATACATCAGTATTATGTTCAACTTATACAGCTTTGTACAAATAAGGGCTCGATAAGAATTACTTTTAATGAGTCGGAAGCTCAGACAATCTACTGTGAAATCATTGCTGTAGATAGCAGCATCTTAATCTCCTGGTCTAGGACAAAAGTAGCTTAATGCAGCGATTCACAACACTAATAATGATATCTACTTGAATTTCGTATTTACCGAAATGATTCTTTTCATGGATACAGAACTAAACGATGAAGTCACCGCAGCTCTGGCCAATTTGAAAAAACTTGACCGGCCTGACCCTCCATATGTTGAAGTTCTGGGATCGAGGACTGTGAAGGCTATTTGGAATCGAGTGTCATCAATTTCTGGATTTCAAGTTACATACAAGCTAGCTTGTGGTAAGAATAAGATAGTTATTGTTTCTTTGTTCTGTGATATAAGAGGTAGAGATAGTGGACGCAAACCTATTTGAATAAAATTTCCGCAGAAGCGATCCTTTTTGTAGTAACTAAAAAGGTAGTACTGGTATGCTGAAATGTATTTTCAATCCAGACGGGAATTGTAACTGGGTATTTCATATTGGTCTTCTTTTGTATGCTTGGAATTGTGTAAGAAATATTCAAATATGCACTGATTTAAGAGTACCACGGAATCTATATTATGTTTCTGAGACGCCATAAATACTGGACTGTAAAATGTTATTGCTTCAAGGAGGCACATATGCCGAATATTTGTGTTGTAAGCCGTAAGTGATAGTGACTGCTCTGTTGAAGAAAACACAGCAGATGTAAAATTCTCCTTTTGTGATAGTGTGAGGAAGCTAGTCACAATTGCTATAATCCACCTTTGCATTTGGTATTATATACAATAATACATATATAGTATTTACATAATAAATACTACTACTGTGATATGCCACTTCATTTTCATTGCTTGGCATTTTTATGTAATGTCCTGTTGCTTATTATTCGGTGTGCTATTGTGCATGCCTTTCGAGGCTCTAGGTTAAGATAGGTGTCTGATTTCAAAAACTAATCCCAGTCGTTTCTATACCTTCCTATCTTTTAATTTTATCCCAATCTTTTTGTATTTCGAATCAATAAAATTATGAAGAAACGAATGAATGAATGACACATCTTAATCCACGTACTTATTGTAAAAGCATACAATGCTATCATATTACCGAAGGTCCTTGAGGCAGGTCAAAGTTAATAGTTGAAAATTTTAAGTGGATGCATATTCTTTCAAGTGTTCTCTTTCAGGGCACGAGTAAAACATGTTTTTATCAATTTTTCCAGACAATAAGGTTGTCTACAAAGGACAAGACGCGGAGTATGTTGTTTCTGACCTTCAACCGTTCACTGCCTATTCCATCAAACTTCGAACTTCAACAACAGGCGACGATAGCACCTACAGTGAAACTGTGACCGTAACCACAGGTAACTACTTGAGATTTGATAAGCACAGACCATTGCGGTGACCTTGGTGATGTCAGGCATTCAAGTATTCAGAAAAAAAGCAGAGTGTATTTTTCCTGGAACAGTTTGTGTTCATTTCCTTGGTCAGTGAGATAAAATGTTGCAATGTTTTCTGGATTTTCGATGTCAGTTGTAATCCAAGAAAATATACTGGTGTAGAATTGGTGACTATGGATAACAGCAGAAATACTGCTAATGGCAGACCGCTAAAATTTCATCGTCAAAATTGCATGCATATTTAGGTTGCAAACACTGTCTTTATCTATGTGTGTCGTTGTGCAATTCCATCACTGTTTTTGCTCGCTTCATTGATAACCATTACTGTTATAACCTGAGTTGTCATACCAGCCCTAAGATTTGTATTTCCGTTTGTCTTGTTTTCTTAGTTTGTCTTATTTTCAGTGCTCACCACATGTTGTAATAGTTATAAGGGCTTCAGTTAGATCTAGGTATAATTGATAACCAGGGCAAGTTTTTGTTGCAGTTAAATCCGCGGAAAGTTGCATTTATTTATTTATTTTTGACAAAAGTTGCAAAAGTTGCACTAAAAGACCACATTTTGCTCGGTTGACTAAAAAAAAGGTCAATTTACCGGCTCAGCTCCCGAAATACCCGTACTTCGGTGCTGATTTACGGTGTTTCAGTCGAATTTGGCTGTGTATTTCACCAAAAACGAAAATACTTTCATGAAAAATCGAAAAAGTTGCAAAATGTTTCAAAGAGTTGCATGAAAAAAATGGACAAAACTTGCAAAACGTTGCACTATAAGATTCCTTCAAACAGCTTAAAACAGCATTCTACATATCTTACGAGTATTTAGGAAGCTGCCGGAAGCTGTAAAAAAAAGTTGCAAAAGTTGCAAAAACTTGCCCTATTGATAACCTTTTTGCTAGTCATCAGCTGCTCAAGTAGGCTGCCAACACGCATTTGGGGAAAGTATTGACCTTTTCATTTATTTTAGTCTGAAGTTTATAAATTTTGCAGCTAGGCGCTACTTGGAGTGACTGTCCTTAGATTTTGATCCATGTCGAGGGTAACACTGATTATGACTGATACAGATACTGCTGAAGATACTGATATACTGATATTGATGAAGGAAATGAAAATTATTTCATAACCCTTTCAGTCCTATTTCCAGTACTAAGTCTCATTCTCTTGCTACATTCAGATGAAGACGTACCGACGGCACCCACGTTTTTACGAGTGATGGGCTGCACCCCGACGCAACTTCGCTTAACTTGGAACATGCCGGAACATTGTAACGGCATCTTTCGCGGATACTATTTGTACATAGGTGGGAATTGAATTTCCTCAGCGGATTTTCGAAAATTCTTACTTATATGATCGTTTGCATTAGGCGAGAAACTATTGGAGTGCACGCAAGACGCTTCCTATATCATCGGCCGGCTGACTCCGTCCACGAAGTACACTGTTTCCGTTTGTGCCTCCACTGCTAAGGGAATGGGGGATAGAGCAGTAATTGAAGCGACTACAGAAGAGCTCGGTAATATTTCAGATTTTGCATCGAGAATAAGTGATTTTGAAGTAAATGACTAATGACTATATAAATGGTTCGGTTTATTAAAATATATTCAGTTAATATGATACGTATGATATTTTGATCGGTTGTCATGAAAATTTCACTTGTGAAACAAAAACTGCTTTCTACGTAACAAAATCCATAATGTAAAAAACGCAGTAGTTTTGCTTCAAAAAACGTCAAAAATGAAATGCAATACCGGTAAGTTTAAAAACATATCCACTTTACTAAGTAAGGCAAGTGATTACAGCTTACTAAGATATTCTGAAAATAGTGGAAGCACTTCTTTGTTGACCAACCCAGTTTGTGAGTAACATTTTTGCAGCAGAAGGATTTACAGCACGTTTCCTTGTGATCCGAGTATATTGAAAATATGCGCCTCAAAGTAATTGACTTTTGTGCTCCGTACAGGGGCTCACGCTCCCGAGAAGCCGACAGTGACGGTGATCGGAAGGAACGAAATGCAAGTGTCATGGAATCCGCCCAGCGTTCCGCTCGGGAGATTCTTCCGCTATGAACTATGTGTGAACGACACCGTCGCGTACCATGGAATCGATAAATTCCATCGCGCGACCGGCTTGACTCCGGATACCGATTATGTTTTTGTGGTCAGTCATTTTGAGTTCCTAGCAATTTCAATATTTTGTGCTCGGAATTTTGAAAACTTGGACTGGGACAAAGATTTCCAATAGAGACAACCAATGAAAGATTGCAAAATTTATGAATTCTGTCGATATAACGGTTTATTGTGAGCGGCGCAGAGGTTGTCAAAGTTTTCGGTGTAGCTACTCCAGTAAAAGTAGCAGTAACGTGAATTTCTTTGCAAATTAGTAAAAGACGTGATTGCTGACACATCACAAAAGTAGTTCAAGTGAAAGTAAAAAATCGAGACTCTGAAAAATACTGAAGTAAGTGGTTTCGAAAAGTAAATTTGGTAGAGGGGTCGCACTCGCATACTTTTACCAGTAAATCGGAAGTTGCTACTATGGTAACGCAAAACAGCTGATGACACTACAAATAAGGCACAATCTTCAAAAATATATTCAGTTATCGGTATACAGTGGTTCTTATGCCAATTTCATTTCTAAAAGGGATGCAAAGTGACAGCAAAACTACTTTATATTTTTCAAAATCACTAGCGCAAGAGTGAGTAGTTTTGCTCTAAACACTGTTTATATCGAAGTGGAAGTAGTTTAAACGCCAACACTCAAGTAAGTGTTTAGTACTTAAGTAGTAACAAAAGTACTCTGTTGTTGACCATCTCAAGAATGATGCAATTGTGACATTCTTCAAAAGTGGAGACAGATACAAAAACTATTCCGAATAGCATGCTGTCTTCTGGTCACCTACTGTTTGACATCACACATACCTGTGTGTATATATTTAATCACTAATTCTCCTTCGTTAGACAAGCTTGTTGTGTCGTAGGTTGTTGCAATAACGAGCGAAGGCCGCTGCGCCAGCGACCCGACCAAGAGACGAACGCACAAAGACAAGTCGCAGACCGAACCGGGCCATCACAAACTGAAGACGCATTCATTTAAAGCTAAAGAATTTCAAGCGATGCAAGAGCGAGCAAAAACGCAAGCCGCTCTAATACCACCGATCCAGAAACCGAAGCACAAACTAAAGGTGAGATATCAAATCGAACCCTGTTTATTTGCGTCAGTACGTGTTGGAAAATCCGAATCCTGATTTTAAGATCTCAAATATGTGTTTGAGTATAAGCCAAATCCAAATCTGGGATTTGCAAGTCCAAAATTTGAAATTTTATACCGATGAGGGGAATAGCTTTGATTCCAAATCGAGCAAAACTTTCGGATTCAAACCTAATCCAGAATTCAAACCACGACTACCGCTGATAAGAGAAAATGCAATATTCTAGGCAAAACTCTGCATACTCTGCAGTATGCTTACTTTTTTACTTCCTTTGAAATCGCTACTTCTATAGTACTTGACCAGAAATTTGTGACTTCTACTTCTGCTTGAGTGCCAGCAAAGTTTGTCCACAAAAATTGTGAAAAGTGATAGCAAGAAAAATATACAGCTATTTCTTTGTTTCCATGGAATATTTCTAGATTTTAAGGATGCGTTTTTCATCATTTCCAACCCAACACAGTAAGAATTTTATTTCAGAAAAGAAACTCAACTGTGACCCGTCCGAGCTCAAACTATTCAATATCGAACGCGTCAGACACGTCGGTAGTGACTGATGGAACGTGGGGCGTCGGGGCAAATGAGCTAAATGAACAGGTTAATTCGGAGAACATTGCTTATCTCGAGACTAGGAAAAATACAAGGAAGGCATTTCGGAATCCAGCTGTCATCGGAGGCGCACCTGTCAAGGTACGTATCACATGTCATGGCTGATGTCAAGTCAAACGAATTCAATAGCGAAGTCGGGGGGTTAACAGTAGGATGTTCCGTAGGTAGGTAAGTAATATAGTACTTCCTCTTTTCAAGTTGGTTGTGCCTGTTTGCACTATTTACTGAATCGGTTGTGTTTTCAGACTACTTCCACTTCTACTTGATAGCTTTTGACACAAAACTACTTTTTACGCTTTTGCTTTTGTGGTAAAGAAGGCAGTTATGGGATTGGCTTTGAACAGATGTAGAAGAACTTCGTTACTGCCCTACTACAATGATATTCTGTATTTAAGAATCGAACGTTGCTAATCTACGGATTCCCAGCATGATGGTGTGGCAAAATTATTGTACTTAATCATCCAAGTGTCGCATAAGAACAAGAAAAAGTGACTTGGTAATAATCACAGACGCTTACGGATTTTTCGATCCGGCGGGAATAGCCTGTCGTTTCAAATCTTGCAATTCAATTTCAATGATTTATCTTTAAGAATTGTAGGCTACCTTTATATTGTTTTTACTGTCATTACCATTATAAGTGAAGGGTGTACATTTGAATAGACTGCTTGCAAAGTGTTAGGGGTGATGTAAAAAATGATTGGTATCGTCACAGTTTTGATGCAGCCAAATTTATAAAGAATATCTGTAATTGTTGAATGCAGGGTGTGATCAGACAAGTCGACCCTACCCAGAGTCTTATCGCTTACACCCTGTCCCACACTGTTATGTTTCTTGTTATTATTTCATGCGTCAATGTTATTTTCGTTTCGGTTGGACAAATCAATAAATATTTCTCTCTGTCTCTCTCTTTCTGAAAGAACACTTCCGATTGCATCGCTTTCTTCGTCAATCATGTAAATTAGGAATCCGGGATATCATTGTGATCATTCCCTGTTTTAAGAATCTGCATTACACGCCGACTACATCAGCAACAGCAAGGTCCGAAGTACACGGAAGCACAGGCGAATTCCATAAAGACTCCACATTTGAGGGTCAGTTGACAGCTGCTGTTGATCCAGGTATAAGAAATATTTTGATGACTCGGCCGGAACAATTTATTTCCAATTCAACGCTCATGAATCACACCGCAAGTCCACAATACCTTGTCATCCAACTGTTTACATCCATGAGTAGTTTTCGATACTATTTGTACAATGGACAATAAATATGTCATGAGTTGTCTAAATTGTTTTGTAATTTCTCGTAACAATCATCCTCTTGATAAAAAGTCAGATTTACAATCGTATTTGTATTGCCAATGCGTGACCGAGCGTACTGGTAAATATGCTTGTATGTCCACATGCTGACATCAAAAAGTTTACCCCGTCAATCAGATATATTCTAGGAATTGAAGGAGAAATTACTAGCATAACGGATTTTATGTTCTACATAAAAGAATCCATCAATGTATTCAGAGTGAACACTGGAGTGCGCTAAAAGATATGAGAATTTTAAGAATTCAATTTTGCATTGTTACGAATACGACGCTAATCCTGCGAAATTGCCCGTGGAAATTGTCAGTTACAATACCTGTAATATGTAGAGGGAATCTCACTTTAGAATTGTTAAGCTTTTTTAAGTCGGGAGACACACCTTGCCAGAATTGAACAGCTAGAAAATTTTCAGCTTTCCAAATTAGATTAGAATTAGAATTATAGCTATGCGGCATCTTCCATATTAGTATTAGACTTATGGGTACAGTTTTTTTCCAAACTAGATTGGAATTAGAATTGGTGAATTCGCGAAATCTTGGAAATTGAATTCAATTCCGAGTGAAAAAGAAATACAATATAAATCAAGTTCAGTTGATATCAAACCAGCGTTCATTCTCGTATGCATGAGATTGGCAGATGTCTGTACTAGAGGTCGAATGATATTGATTTTTACAGACCGATACCGATATATCGGCACACTCACAAGGCCGATAACCGATATTAGTATGGAAGGAGCAGAGAACGATTTCACCAAAAATATCACATATTAGGCAAGATGGCACTTGTTCATGCCACAAAAAGCTGAACAACAAACAAGAAAACTGAAATTGAAAATAATTATTGCTTAATAGGGTCCATCAAACCACTAGGTGTCGCCAGACTTTAGGTGGTAACCGCCGTTGTTACGTACGCGGTTGCCGTCATCAGAAACCTGTAGGTTACTTTCTCGATTGTGTAAGGGTATTTTATATGGAAATAATGGCTACAACATATTCTACGTGGACCGTGAGCTCGCTATAAAATGAACTAAAACTTCGAAAACTTCTGGTGCTGAGCTGGTAGCCGACATTTAGTTCACAATTTCACATTCTCACCTAGTTATCAAATCGGCCTTAATTCCTTCCGTAGAAGCTTTAGTTCATTTTATAGCGAGTTCAGGGACCCCGTAGAATATGTTGTAGCCATTTTTTGCATGTAAAATACCCTTACACAATCGAGAAAGTAACCTACAGGTTTCTGAATACGGCAACCGCATACGTAACAAAGGCGGTTACCACCTAAAGTCTGGCGACATCTAGTGGTTTGATGGACCCTATTGTGCACATTCGTTGAAAATTGGGATAACCCAAAAAGCAAAACATGATACCGAATCGCAAATCAGTTAAGAAAAGGTAGACTGTATTGCAGGAAGCATAGTCTCACTCCATTCTAACCCAGTTAAACTCGTCCTGCAAGGGTAAATCTGTCATATATCATCCTTCGCGTCGCCGATTTCTTGAGATTGAGAACACGGAGCATTGAATTTCCAATTTTTTTGAATTTATTTTAAATGTAAAATATCGGCCGCAATATCGGCCTTCATAGGCCGATATCGATAATCGGGAAAGCTCCAAATATCGGCCTCGATAATCGGCCATTTCGATAATCGGCCGACCTCTAGTCTGTACACTAAGCTCGGTTCTTGTGGCATGATGGGCCTACAGTTCTCCGGTTGCATTTTTGGGAAAATCAGAGATTAGATTACAAAGACATGTTGCAATTAAGATTATAATTAGATTACTGGGAGTTTGGTTTCATTAGTCTAAGTAGAGACGACGCAAATTTTACGCACCTGCCGTCACCAAATTTTTACGGCGTAACTTTTAAGTATGAAACTTGTTCATTGAAATTATCGTTATCGTAATTTCTACATTCCAGAAAACAATTTGCCGGGGACCAATGCTATTTCATACGCAAGCGCCGACTCCGCGAAAAAGAAACCAGACTCGGCAGTACTCGGGGCGAGTCAGCACGGTGTAGAAAACCGCAAACAACAGAAAAGCTCTACCTTGAACCGTATGAAATATCGTCGCGGGCATGCCATCGCAAACCGCAAAAAAGTCCTGAAACCAGACAAAGAACTGCTGGCGGAAAAGGAAAATCGTAGTTCGAACCAAAAATATTCGGACCCG
This sequence comes from Botryllus schlosseri, assembly GCA_000444245.1. Classification (NCBI taxonomy): domain Eukaryota; kingdom Metazoa; phylum Chordata; class Ascidiacea; order Stolidobranchia; family Styelidae; genus Botryllus; species Botryllus schlosseri. The sequence goes on along the minus strand of KE606065.1, from coordinate 494 downwards.
AACCTGAAACTGTTGCCAAAAACCGGTTACGGCCAAAGGACGACCCGTTACTACCCAGACATTGTATCCACCATACGTAAGCGACACGAACGCGAGGGCCAAGTTGAAGAAGACTTAATCAACGGACATTCCAGGACTAAAATATCGGCCGACAGTCCGGACAGTCTAGACCC
>ATSW01012380.1:0-13025 GCA_000444245.1 Botryllus schlosseri | reverse complement strand
CCTAATCCCCATAAGACGTACTGGGTGTGGGGTTCGAACCCACGTGAACGCCTGTTCATTGAAGCTTGAGTTCAACGCCTTAACCACTCGGCCAACCCAGTTCCAATGTCACGATATCTGAGAAACGTTTTAAATTAGGGTAGAAGTAACTATTTCAAAGTAAGTTTCATGAAGTCTCGATACGCTATACTTGACTCTAAAAATATTAATCCCCATGAAAAGTACTGAGTGTGGGGTTCGTTTTTATTTTTTATTTTTTAATAAAATTACAACTCTAAACTTGATACGTAGTTGTAGAGCCTTATGGCAATGCACCATATTAAATTTCATCACACATCTAATGATGGAACACCTTTGAAACTATCGCAGTCGATTACCGACTTTTACGCATATCTGATTTTCGTGAACATAGCATATACCCATACATAGTCAATTTCAATAACAGAATTAGCATGCTAAACATTAAATTCTCACCTTGAACGTTAGTACACAGTTGTAGGACATAATAACAATGCACCATACCGAATTTCGTCAGACATTTCATGATGTAACACCTTTAAAACCAAAGCAGTTCGATACAGACTTTTGTTGCACCATGCTAAATTTCATCACACATCTAATGAAGGAACACCTTTGAAACTAACGCAGTCGAATACCGACTTTTACGCATATCTGTTTTGCGTGAACATAGCATATACCTATACATACTCAATTTCAATAGCAGAATTATCGTGTTAAACATTGAATTCCCACCTTGAAAGTTGGTACGCGGTTATAGGACATTATAAAAATGCACCATACCAAATCCCATCACACATTTCATGATGGAACAACTTTAAAACTAACGCGGCTCTACATCGACTTTTTGCGTACATCTGTTTTGCGGGAGCGTATAGCACGTACCCATACATAGCCAACTTTAATAACGGAATTACCATGCTTAACATTGAATACCAACTCTAAACTTGATACGTAGTTGTAGAGCCTTATGGCAATGCACCATGCTAAATTTCATCACACATCTAATGATGGAACACCTTTGAAACTATCGCAGTCGAATACCGACTTTTACGCATATCTGGTTTTCGTGTTTAACAACATTTCGACTCATAGGTGTGGATAATTTAAAGTACATAGTATTAAAGTCATTAATGCATCGGTCGCATACCGAAAAACAGATTTACGCAAAAGTCTGTAGAGAACTGCGTTAGTTTTAAAGGTGTTACATCATGAAATGTCTGACGAAGTTTGGTATGGTGTATTTTCATAATGTCCTTCGACCGCGTACCAAGTTTCAGGCTGGGGATTTGATTATTAGCATGGTAATTCCGTTATTAAAATTGACTATGTTTAGGTATACGCTATGTTCATGCAAAACAGATATGCGTAAAAGTCGGTATTCGACTGCGTTAGTTTTGAAGGTGCTCCATCATTAGATGTGTGATGAAATTTCTTTAAATCAGGGCTATCTCAATGCTGTTGAGTAAATTTACGGCTTCAGAACGCGCAAATTGTCGCTTGCGTGAGCTGGACTAACTTTTTACGTAGTTCGAAATCGCTACTTTTATACATTAATTCAAAGTATTTGTCAGTCATCGCAGCACCGCTCATATTGCGCACCATCTATTTATTTCACGGATAACAAATATACTCCTGCTTTTATCAGAGGATACTTTCCTAGGGTTTGCCTACTAACAGTAACTTAGTTTATATTAATGAAAAATATAGTGATTGAAAATCGATCACTGGATTATAGTTTACAGAAAACTCCACAATTCTATGTGACGCCCTTGCATGCCAAAAACCTTCGAACTATTCGCCACCACATAAACACTTGAGTAGGCCTACATTTGATGCGTGTGGGGAAAACCTAGGTGAATTTTCATATGCATTTAGTTTCCAGCTCTGAAAGCAAGCTTGGTCTATGATCAATAGCAACTTTTGCGTAAACTCCGTTCTATTTCACTTCATACCTACACAATGTAGATAGTCTATTCGAATAATTCGATGTATAATTGAACTTTCCTCTGCATGATCATTAGGGCTTCTATTTTTTGTTGCAGGGCAACTTTGTTGTAGCCGAAAGCGGTATTATCTAGCAACAAGGTTTAAATGACTCGCCTCCGGCAATTATTGACCGTATTACCCGTATTCTCGTCATGCAAAAATTATGCATGTATTAGTATGAAGCTCGGATGCAGCAAAGTGTCTGAGACTGCCTGTAAAATGGTGCGAAGCAGCGACTCTAATTTCCCGGCTTATAGCAAACAACGATGCTGAAATTTTACTTCAGACGCAGCAAAGTGTGTGAGACCGCCTGTAAAAATTGCGCGAAGGTACATTTCTCGGCTTATAAAAATAATGATCGTTATAAGACGTCGGCGGCGTTTCACTGTCGGTTTAATCACCCTTATTCTAGTGACATGAAAAGGACTGAATTGTATGAAATGTGGTCACTACAAGAATCGAGCGAAAGCGCTGTTTCACGCCGTCTTGCATCGGTCACGATTAGTTTTACTTTTCAACTAACTTGTTGTCTGTCGTTATATTCATTAGACTCGCTTTCATGCGGCTAATTTGTCCCTATCATTATAACGTCGGGGATCGCGTACCTGCGGCGAAGGTGTTCGTTTAATTATGGCGACGAGGACCGGACCCCTGCGGCTAGCCCGTTGGCATCTTAGTGCTGAGTTAAATACCCTTATACTCGACATGCAAACATTATACATGTAGCGGTTATACTGCGAGCTGATAATAAGGCTTAAAATGTGGAGACCACGGAAATCGAAACCACGATCTGTCTGCACTCAAAATCGCATTTTATATTATTCTAGGGATTATTATTATCAAGTCGCATTTAAGTAATTAATTAGTGATGATGCATTTATCCGTACGATATCGCAGTCTTCGTGCACATACATACTCTAACAACATCAACATCATCACAAAGCAATATCGACTTTTGCGGGAAATCTGTTATGCGTTTTACTACGGCAGTATGCGCACCTGCTTACAGGTGTCCAGACGTGGACTTTCTACTATATTCGCTCCTAACATTATAGCAGCACCTGACGCAGCTTACATTATTACGTTATAAGACGCCGAGATACCGTAACTTGTACACATAAAATCAAGTTTAAAAAATATGGAGGGATGACATTAGTCCTAAATACACATAATGGAATATCTGAGAAAAGTATCAAGATGCGGCAATCAATGCAGCGATGATATAGCAATGGATGGATGATGTGGCACTATAGGCGTGGCGCTTGATGATGTGGCACAGATGACGTAGCAGATGAATGTACCCTTAGGGTATGAAAATGGGCGTGGCAATTAGGATGACGTGGCGCTCTCTGATTGGCCTGCAACAAAATTGCTTTCCCTCACTACTAATAGTCTTAGATATTATTATATTCCTTATTCACAGTAAAATTTGGTAATATAACACCTATTTCGGGAAGCAAATTGTCCCTTAAGGAAAATGTTGAGATGAAGTAAAATTTTCAAAAGACAGCAGTAGAGTCAAATTGTTATTCCTCTACAATGCATGGAGATGTCAGAGTACAGAATTGCGGTAGAAGAGGAATTGGCAAGGGTTGCAGATAAATGTTTCCTTTAAGCTGCACACGTCCGCAAATGCGCATAGTGCTGACACAGAAAATCTAAGTTGTGCACAAAAAATCCGAAGTGATGGTCTTTTTTAGTCATTACGCACTGTTGTCCAAGAGTCTGCGCAATGAGTTCGTGAGTTTGCGCAGCCTCGTCAATTATTAGAGGTAACATTTTTGCAGAGGTAGAAATGATTGAGAATGAAGAATCGCACTTTCAGAAACTTCCCCGTAATTTTCGAGTGCAGTACAATTGCATACAATTGTAGCCTACTTTCGTCTAGTCTCTAGTGGTACATTCAAGGTTTCCCGAAGAATATGCACAGTAGGGTTATGAGTTGAAAAAACATTCAAAGTTTTGTGTGTCCTGCAGTCACATATGTTGAACTTTTGTGTCCTGATTTGAAAATTCACAAAAGTTAAGACTGTTGAAACAAAAACCTTCCGCACAAATTTTTTCCATTTTTCACTGTATGGAGGGTGGGCTTTCTGTTATAGATACAGACTGCATTATATATATATCGACTGATTTGAATTTATCTGACCAAATTACAATTTCAATTCCAAAGATTTAAAATATTATTTGGGTAAATTGTGATTGCCCAAATTGCATTTATCCTTTCGTGTTCTTGTTTACAGTCAAGAATAAATATTCATTGAATCATTATTAATTTCGATTTCAGATGACTGTATATTGTATAATTTCAATCTGCTCGGCTCAAATCAAACTGGGTGTTCGAAAAGGCGAAAGTAGAACAACTCAAGATATTTCAGCGGTCTAGAAAACCGATTAGAGCAGTGGTTCCCTACCTTTTTATCTTCATTCCTTACTACCGAAACTTCTATCATTACAAGTCACAAATGCTCTTGTCAGTTCCAAAAGTCAGAACATCGACCTACGGCGTGAGAGCCTTTTCTTCCTCGGCCGCCATTCTGTGGAACAATCTTCCAATTTCTATCAGACTATGTGACTCGCTATATGTTTTTAAACGCAAAATCAAGACCCTTTTATTCACACGAGCGTTCGAACTAGAGTAGTGTTCATTCCGCCCTACAACTATGCACTTCGTTTTTTATACATATCGTTTACTTTAATATTTAAATGCCTTTTATGTACAGCGCCCTAGTGTAGTAATGACATATTGTTATATTCGGCGCTCTATAAATTAATATATTATTAATATTAATATTATTACTTAGCAGCTATTTGCTTGTTTGAGTACACTAGACACGCAACCACACCAGTACGCGAGACAATCGCCTGCAACATAGAACGTATTTTGAACCGGTACCGGTGACCCTAAAAATTTAGAGAAACCGTTCTATCACGCCATACTGGTCGTGCTGGATGCGTTTGTGACGACATGATTGGTTATCCAGATATAAAAATTAGTTTTTGTGAGCAACACGCAATATAATTTTCAATACAAACATTCGATCCAGAGCAGTTAATTGGTGACGGGATCGCACATATGTGTCTCCGTAAATATGTAGACTGCTCTGTATATAATGTTTAACCGCGGTCCGTAATAGCGAGATATTATAAGTTTTATCGTCGTTTAACTCGTTTTCTCTTGAATATCATTTGTTACTGCTACCGTGACACAGCGACGCATAAAAAGTCCCCCAGCTGCGAAACGAATTGCATTTATTATATGTTCTTTACACGGCTAGTTATACTGACTCTACTTCCGCGTAATTCAGAAAAGGTGACCCGAACTATCGGAAGCAATTTCTCTGTAACTTTCGTACGTGCTTGCACTGAGGGCTCGTTCGGATGTGAGTTCGGCTTCTATTTTCTTACTGAAGACGACGTGTACAAATTGGGGATATCGGTGGATGGATATTATCCGGTGGGGAATTTTACACTAAGTGGTGTAACATATTTCTACGAGTACTTGATACAAAATCAGACAAGACTTGTTATAAATCTTAAAATTGTTCCAAAAGTTCTGCCGGTTGCTATTGAATTGCGAAGTTACGGCCTGCGCGCATGTGTAAGCACTCGATCGTTTGCATGGATCCATTTTAAAGGTGAGTAAGTGTTATAGAATCCGATAAAAATTCCGAATAGTTGCTCAGTTCACAGTTTATTTTCATGGATAAGACCTGAATCTACGCTATTCTTAGGACCCGATCAGACTAATAACAGTAATCATTTTTAAGGAAAGGCAGGACGTAGTGTATATTTGACCTTTATGTTTTTTCGTATACACCGACTCTCGATGTGCATACATACGATCTGTGCACAACTGCATATGCATATCATGAGTGCATGATGTGCATATATGCTTCTCGACAAGGAAGGTGCAGATATAGTCTCGTACGACTTTTTAAGCCTTGCACAACCCCTTCACGCTATCGCAATAATGCATGAGCGCCAAGCGGGTATTTAACGGATACCAGTGTTACTAATCAGGTCTTCGGTCTGCCCTGGCCGGGGATCGAACCCACGACCTACGCTGGCCGTTTCACCATTACGCTATCTTGTCTTTAGATAGGGCCGACCGCGGCGGTCACCAACTCTCGGCCTGTGTCCTGGTTTCAGATATCGGAACAACACATGTGCTGGAAATAGTTTAAATTTCCGAGCGTTGATGGTGATTAAAATGATTTTTTTTGTGCTAATTACAACAGCACTTTGCTGTAAATACTTTGACGATAGAAATAGCGTACTCTCAAAAGAGGATAGAGCTCACTATGATCAATGAATTGAGCCCGTCATGGCAGTATCAATGACCAAGATGCCAACAAAATTTTCGTTTGCACCACCAAAACATGGGTTCTTTAAGTAGGGGTCGCGACGGGTAAAAATTCGGGTCGCAACCGCACCAGAACAACATTTCGTGTAAGCAATATTTGCTAAATTTATCGCAACAAAGTAAATTTCTTAGCTCGATCTCCTGGGGATTGTTCAGCATATCCAACGACAATATGGCTTGAACATGAAAGTTTGCCGGCCTTTGTATTACACAAATTGGATAGATGTTACGATAAGCTTAGCTCGACATTGCTTTTCTATAAAGCTCTGTGTTGCCGGCGTAATACTGAGGCTAGGTTATCTGTGTTGATATTGGTGTTTTTTTACTGCAATGTGCAGGAAAGAGGAAGGAAAACAACTGGGTCGTAACTGCCGTACCCTTGATTTTTTGATACACACAATTTACAGAAAATAATCTAACTGCATTCGCAGTTGTAAAAGAACGGCGTGTACCTAGTATCGCATACCGATGTCGGAGACTGTTAGGAAACTAGTCTGGGGATGTTTGTTCAACGTAGGGATGCGGGACTATTTGAGGTCTTATCCTTATAGCTACCGGCGCAACAAAGTTGCATGCTCTACAATTGTAGTGGTGTTAGTTGATTTATATGTGGTTGGACACTTGACTATGCTACCAGTTAGGGATGGTGTGAACCTCTGAAAGGTCCAGGGTCGTGTGAACCTGAACCTTTTTGAAAGGTTCTGTGTGAACCACGTGACGTCACGTCACGTCATATTGCTAATTCCAACCCTACATTTCAGTGAAGTGATAGCCTATCTTAATGTACAGTATACCTAGTGACGACTCCGGCCACATAATGCCACAATGCTGATGTATACTTATTGACGTTTTAAACGTCAACAAATGTATCCACTGGGACAACCAAATGATATTGTAATCCCACAAAACTAATATCTTCCGTCGCTTGCAGGAGAATATAAGCTTACGCCTTAACGGTCTAGGCCAGACTGACCATGTATATTGGTACGTTGATATTGACCATAGTGTAAAACGGCTGTCTATACATGCTACCGATATTACCCCATTAATACCCCAATCGCACGGATTTGGTTTTTATGATACAATAAACATACGAAATTAAGATAGACTTCGTTCACCTGCTAGATTTTGTTACATCAGACAACGATATCAATTTCATTGATTGACTCAATAAGCATCAGCATTCTCTGACTACCTACCTGTAGTGTATTTCAGGGGTCAAGATCACAGCAGAGACTCACTAAATATTCACAAATGGAAAACTGGATATTTTGAGCGTACTTTTGTAAATAACCAAGTAAAATTCTTGAGATTGTCAAGGTGAATGCTCGTTTAGTGCGCCATTGATAGAGTAGCCCGCAGTTGAAATGCAATAAATTTCTATCAATGATGTTAAAATAAAGTGAAAATGGTAATATACGAAAAAGGTTCACAGTGTAGAACCTACCAAGGTTCGTTTGTGAACGTGAACCTTTCAATTTCTGAGGTTCACACACAGAATGCGAACGTGAACCTCATGATTCGCACCATCCCTACTACCAGTATATCGCTAGGAGTCAACCGTGTGGGTTTGGTTATCGAATTGATGACTTTTTTTCTGTTCATGCTCTTTCCACTGCTATCATGTTCAGTAAAACCTTCCTCTTCGATAATCCCACGGAAATTTGACCAATTTGTCCTCGCTGTTTCGCTGCAGAGATCTTGGGAAATTTCATTTGGTTGTCATTTCATTCATCATCTGGAGGTTGGGACATCTTTATTGTGTGCCTTGATATAGTTTGTTATGAGACCACTTTTAATGTGAAGAAGTGGAAAAAGAATACTTTGTGGATCAACCTAATAGAGACAGGCTTGACATCTTAAAATCTGCGGCAAAACTTGTTCTGGGTGGCCAGCTAACTTGTGTGTAGCGGTGATCGTCATCCATCGAGTCCCACAGACACAAAACATGGATGTTTAGTGTAACCTGTCTGTAATCCAAGAAATGTAGAAATCATTTTGAAGTCGCCACATATTTTTCATTTGTGTTGTTTTATCAAAACCTAATTAAATTACAAAACCATTTTTATGGCATGACAAATCGCATATCGCTGAATGCTGAAGTTGTCGAAAATTTCAAATGCAAATTGCTAAAAAACTAGAACTGACCGGATTCAGCATCAAAAAGTACATCAATAACCGTCAATGCTTTAGTAACTTACAAATTAACGCAGCACACCAGTGTAATATGTGGCGAGATAGATTAGTGGTATAATTCACAGCTGCAACACCTATGGGTTGCAGGTTCGACTCCGACTCCAGAATTCTTACCTAAGTGCTGCAGGTTTATCCAGGCTCCTCTTCGCCACATCATCCGTGTAAGCGATGTCTTATAAAAGTTGAGGAATACAATTGAAGAAGTTGGCCTGGTGTAAATTACCATAGTAGTCGATAAACATCAGTAGATAATATAATGAGCGAAAGAGGAGAGAACAGGCTATCCAAGAAAAATGGTAAAGCAGTTTTGTCATGAAGTCCAATGTCAAAGCTTATTCCATCTGCGTTGGAACTAATGATATCAGAAAATATGATGAAAGAAATGATTCGAATCATAATCGAATATTAGGCTTCGATTCAAGACGACTATTCAAGCTTCCACTACTATGAAGCCATGAGAACATGGATTGGTTGAAGGTTTAAGATTGACATATAGGCTCTCATATGCAACCACAAAGAGAACGATGCCAGTTCTACAACACATGAAGATAATTTGGGAATTTTTAGACCATGCCTATTAGATTACACTTGTGACAATGGTATGGGCTGATCACGACTTCACAGAAATGTCATTTATAGTACCGGATGTAGTAGCCTGCTGTACGCCGTGTTTTGGATACTGCGATACGGCTAATTGAGGTTTCAAGGCTTCCACGAAGCGACTCCTGATTTTTCTCTCGACTCTTTCTCAAACGGAATTGCGATTCCGGCATTTTATGAAAATTTTAAAGTCAGGCTGCAAATCCGAATGCCACTATCTGTTGGGAAGTGTGGATTAGTTTTAGACGACTCAGAATCCCCACATTTCATCAAATAGACAGCGAGCCCGACTGTGACGACTGCCCTCGATCAGAAAAAGGGATTTCGACTTTGCCACGTCCATAGACCGCTCAGAGCGGATGTCACCACTGACAACTATGACCCTCTAGCCGCGATTTCGAGTCATCACACTAAGACACTACACATATAATTTACACATTTACATTGGCAAAAACGTTACCAAAAGCTTCCAAAATTACTTTAGTGCTTTATTACGCAACGGAATCCTTTCCAGACGATGAATGAAACCTACAATCTGAAAATAATTGAATTATCTCCGCGCTCGCGATTGTCAGGCGAGCATCTCAGAGCGATCTTGACAATAGCTAACGAACGACTATAAGCAGACTCTCTGGTCTCTGCAAAGACCTTTGTGATCTATCGGGTATTGGTCGTAGGTCTACTACAGAATAATAATCTTGTTATATTCAAAACACCTTTCGTTGAGTTAGTATTTACTTGAAGCAATGATTTCTATCACGTGTTTTCGGCCGCAAAAGGGGTGTGTTGATTCAATGCCGTTTAGCTTTTGCGGTGTTGCTGTAATAAGGTACAATCAGAGGTGGTCAAAGTAGTCAAGAAAGCTACTCAAGTAGAAGAAGAAGTAGCGACGAAAAAATCTACTCAAGTACGAGTAGAAGTACTTCTTCCATAAGCCACCTGAAACTACTTGAAGTAGAAGTAGAATTGAATGACTTTAAATCTACTCAAGTAAGTAAGTAGTTTTGAAAACAGTCTTAAATCGTTCGCATGGACTGTCAAAAGCTGCAAATTGAGCTATGCGGAACGTGCAGAGAGCTGGATTCGTATTGATGCATCCCAGGAGGTATCGATTTTCAACAGAAGAAGCATTCTCTCGCGTCATAGGATGCAAATTATAGTGTTTATATGAAAATGCGATACTAACCCTTTGTTTACTAGAAGAGCCTGTTTTAGAGAATATTATGGCGGCATATCGCTCTACCCCATAATATAAGGCCCAAATTTAGGTGAAGAGCAATACGGAGAAGTTGTATCGGATGCGGTTTCAACACTTTTCGCGATTAGTGAACGTTAATAACAAATATTGTGGATCGTAAAATTTATATTTAGTGTAGCTTTATTTTCGGAAAATAGAGGCATTACTATACTTACTTTCATGCTCCAACATGTATGTTCTGCAGACAAAAGAACTGAGAGTAATTGGAAGTTGGAACTCAAAGTATGATACTCCGAGTATCATACTCGGAATTGAAAGTGAAATACAAATACCACTTCTAAAAAGTGGAAATATATATTTCATGTCTTTTGTCCATAAAACTTCAAAGATGATCTACTAAAACAGGTGTCACGTTCCAAAAAGCCGGATTTTCCAGATTAGCAGGACACGTCATGGGCTGCTAGATAACGATAGGATAGGTAATTGCTAAATTGCGAAACGGTAGTTTCAAACGTTATGGTGGGCCGTATTTACTGTGATGAAATATTGGATATGGGCGACAATGCGGTGTGAGCGGAACCATTAGCAACCCGGTACCTAAATTATATTCACTAATTCGTTCGTGAAAACATATTTGTCACTCCATAACTGCTGTGCGCAAAGCTCAGCAATATTTCTGGGCTTTACTTGACTTTTATGAATATTAAATGTTGGTACTCCGTGAAAACAGCCCCGAAATTCCTCAGGCTATCTTTCGTATTGTGGGAATTAAACTACTTCTACTTGACAAACTTAAAATAGCGAAAAGTAAGTAAGTAGATGACAAAATATTACGAAGTAAAAGTAGAAGTAGAGAAAATCAGATCTACTTGAGTAAGTACCAGAAGTAGGGAGAAACTACTTGAGTACTTCCAAAAAGTAGAAGTACTTCGTTACTGACCACCTCTGGGTACAATATATGTATCGATATTGAAATTTTGCAACCTGAGACGTCGTTCAAGTTAGGAAAGTGGTACGAGACCCAGTTGGGATCCCTTACCTATTGTGTAACATATGACTGGAAACAATCCGTGTTCAAACTCAAATCCATCATTATCCTTTTGTCGTATATATATACTCAGAACAGCCACCCTGCAAAATTGATATTTAAATGTCAATAAACTATGCAAATACGGACATATAATTAGGTGCTAAATTTACACAGTTACATTTAGTATGAGTAAAATCGTGAACGATGTCGTTCAATTACATCGAATGGTAATTTTTACACACTTCACCTTCCTTGCAGGATGCCAGAATCATACAAAATTTAATGTTGCATTGCGACACTCAACGATTGCTAGATATCTAGACATCGGAGATATCACCTGCCCGTATTATAAAAACGGTCGTGCTATATTCAAAAATGGAAGTGAGGCTCTACAGACTCAATGCCTCGCCGACGCTACTTGGAGATATGCTGAAGATATCACCTGTGTTTATCGTAAGAAAAATGATCTGCAAATATATCAGGGTTGTAACCAAGTAACAAGGCTCCGAGTTACAAGTCAATCTTACTTTTAAAATTTTGACTCGAGTCAAGTCGAGTCATTTTCTATTCACCACCAAGTCAAGTCCGAGTCCAAGCCCTCGTGTTAACTGCTTAGTTTTTAGTTAAAGTCTTGTTAAACCCACTTTTATATCTCTGTTTGGTGATATCAACTGATTTGCATTTATACTACACTATTTTTCCTCGCTTTTGGCAGCTTCTGGTAGGATTTTCAAAGTACGAACAGACGAAATCCCAGAAGTGTGGTTACTTTATTATTCTTCAAAATTACAGTGAAATGTCGGTCTAGGCCAGAGGTCTCAAACTCAAATGTGCTCGCGGGCCAATTTCCTACTTTTAGACGGCGCCGTGAGCCGCAGCACCAGTAATAGGGGAATTCAATGTATTTCCAAGTAGGCTAGGCCTTATATGTAGGGACCTTGCAGACTGACATTCCGCACGCATTGTAAAATGTTATTGGTATTGTGAATTCACGTCTGGCACGAAAAAATAACATTTTTAGATATTTGAGTAAAATTGTTGCTGAACTTGGAATAGTCTGTTAACATAATTAGTTGTAGACACCATGTGAGAAAAGAAATGCCGTCGATAGTTTGTTGCGTCCCTGGTTGTACCAAGTTACGGCGATCCGTGTCACAAAAGTCCTTCTCTGCTTGTATCTTTTAGACGCGACTCAACTCAAGTCATTTTTATTTTATCACCCATTGAGTCTGAGTTCGAGTAATTCTACAAAAGTTTGCGCCCAAGTACAAATCACAATTTTCAGGACGCATCATCAACGGGTCATGTTTAATCATCAAAAAGAAGTAATGTCACGTGATAGGCAATCTTCTACTGCGATGTAAGTTTAGAAAGTGATGTAATAGTGAAGTTTGACGAGTAGTTTCTGGCTTCTGAAGTAGCGAATTCTAAGATCTCAAATTAAAAAATCAATGGTGGTTAAATATTTTCGAATACTTTGAAATCCAAAATGCCGACGTGGACCGCGTGTTTGAGACCTCTGGTCTAGGCCGTCTAAATCTCGAGTCATATGACTTGTTTCGAGTCATGCGCAATGACTCGAGTCTAAGTCGAGTCAATACACGGATTGACTCGAGTCGAGTCGAGTC
>ATSW01012375.1:0-12529 GCA_000444245.1 Botryllus schlosseri | reverse complement strand
CCGACTCAGCAGTAGACCTATCTGGGTATTCAAGTGTGACGATCTAGCCTGCCAATATTTGTAAAAAATGAAGTTTTAAGAGTCTCTTGGAGGTATAGAACTTCAATTTACAAATGACTAATACACACATAATGAAATAAAGCCGGATATTTTCGACTGGCACTCGTCAGGAGTACTTGTCAGCAAGTGGCAGAGAATTGCATATCAAGAATAGAGTCAAGCGAATATATTCGGGTTTACATTAACAGCAATACATTATTCAAAAATAAAGTTTTACGAATTCGGCCAGGGCTACCCGCGCAGGATCCAATCCTCCATTTCCAATACCTTTTTTTGAACTGAATATCACTTCTAACAGCGATTTAGACACCCCTGCAGTATAGTCGCCAGATGAGGTATTCGCAAGAAACAAGCCGGACCACTGATAGAACAAGGTTCTGCCCAGAACGTCATCTTTCCCCGATGTATCGGTGCTCTCTATGTCTGGATCGTATGATGCGCCGAGCCCAGTTACAGTGATGACCTTCAGACAGTTAAGAGAATGGAATATATCACAGACAGTGTGAACAAATGAGTGCTAACGGCAGGGTTGCAATGACTCACGTTGCGATTTTTCGGTGACTCGACTTGACTCGAGTCATTTTCTCAACAATGAAAAATGACTTGACTCGACTCGAGTCGATTTGTGTATTGACTCGACTTGTACACGAGTCCGGACCAAGTAATATGACTCAAGACTGGGTCTACCATGACAGACATTTCAATGTAATTTCGAAAAATAGTACAGTTATCCCACTATTATTATTTCGTCTATCACTCTATCAGTACTGCTATTTGAAAAATGCTACCAGAAACTGTTAAAAGTGAGAAAAATTAGTATATTATGACGGTGAAGCATTCAATGTCACCAAACAGAGCTGTAAAAAGTGGGTTTCACATGACTTGAACTTGATATGACACTATGACTTGGACTCGGACTTGACTCAGTAGTGAATTTAAAATGACTCGACTTGACTCTATAAAACAATAAAAGTCAAATTTACTTGTGACTCGGAACCTTGTGACTTGGTTACAACCCGGACGGTAGTGCAGTTAGTATGTATGCATACATACACGCTCGGCGCACATAGGCAGCTTCCCACATAGACCATGAGTAGGTTTGGGTGAACGTGCAAATCATTTTTTTTTGTAATCATCAGGCGAAATTAAGATGTTTCAAATCGAAATTCGGGGTCACGGCCATAAAAAGGTTGGGAGCCCCTGGGTTTATAGGGTACAGAGGCTCTTGGCCAGGTTACCGTGACAATTTCAATCATAGTGTGATGCAAATACATCCCAGCACAACACAAAATCCAAAGTGTAAAAAATCAGCAGTTTTGCCTAAAAACAATTGCTGAATAGACGAGGAAGGAGTTTGAAAATAAAATCAACCTGAATGGAAGTCACCACCTCTGAGCATATCTGAGTAGAACATATTAAAGAAACAATCAAAATGAAAATAAATGCACACCTCGTCGTGCCCGACAGTGCGTGCATTTCCATTCAAAACACCCGGCACTAACGGCGTCGGATAAACTTTGAGGTATACGCAATCTGTAGTGGAAACCCCGTACACTCCCACCATTCCCACGTTCAAGCAAATCAAATGCATCCCAAGATCCAAAAAGCGCGGTGCTACCCTCAGAATATCGCTCCTGAATGCACATAACGCGGTAAGCACAAAATCAGAAATGAATTCGACAACACCCCACATACTTCGCGGTATATCTCAAGCCGGGCACATACTCGTAATGATGTGTATCGGCGTTATGTTCCAGACTGACATGTTCTCGAATGCTTTGCAAACCTTCACCTTCCAACCATTGATCAGCCGTATCAAAAATCATCTCAGCGATATTATCTGGATCAAAATATTCATTCCATCATTGATTTGGGCTAAATTTCTGAATCTGAGCGATTCAATTCAAAATCGAGTATTAAGCTATTAGTGGAGTTGAATAATCAAGTGTCAAGTCATAACAGTATGAAAGGAAAGGACGTAGTTTATGCTTTTGCCGCATATACACCGACTCAAGATATACATACACATGATCTGTGCATATGCATACCATGAGTACATCATGTGCATATGCCGCTGGACAAGGAAAGTGTAGATATAGCCTTGGCCTGCTTTCTAAGTTCTGCACCATCCCTCCATGATATCCCAATAATACATGAGCGCCAAGCAGGGAAATCATGGATACCAGTGTTACTAATCAGATCTTTGGGGGGGATCGAACCCACGACCTACTGAGCAAGAAGCAGGACGGTTCACCATTACACTATATTGTGGGTTGTATGAAAGATGTGAAAAGTTTAAATATGTACCTTTTATGCTACCACAAAGAAAATAACCATTTTGATCTTGTGAAATTCAATCAATTGCACGTCTATGTCACACTCATTTATAGCACACACAAATCAGTCCGTTGTCAGGCTAGAAATTCAGAGGAAAAAACAATTGTTATGTTCTTCAAACTCCATTGCACCACTTTCCCGTTACCCAAGGTTTAGGCCGGCTATTGAGTTTGTATTTCCTGACAATGCAATAACTCAGCCTATCGTAACGACAATCATAACAACCTCAAATTGCAAATTTTCACCTGCCTACATAATAATGAATATTGCATGCATGTTAGACAGTATGAAACAATAACGGTCAACAAACCTTCATCTACTTTGCCGGAGACTTCTTTAAACAAGGCCCACGTCGTCTTTGTTTCACTGGAGACTAAGCAACGCGTTTTAGAGGTACTATACAGCTTCAAAGCCAATGATTTTAGCACCTTGAAGAGGTATAAATTTCAATGCAATATAAAAAAAAACGTTAAAGACTGCACACATACCTCCCTTGGTTTGTAGCGAGAGTTGGTGGGCATTTTGTCCAAAAATACCTTAGGATAGTCGCAGGCTACTTCGATTACAACAATGTCTTGCAGCAAGGAATAGGAAGAAACACGATTGAAGATAAGAACCTTTGCCTGAAGACGAGTGATATCCAGATTTGTTAATGAACAGTAGAGGATTCTTACGGCAACGTTGCAAAAGTAAGTTATCTGCGCTTGTTGACTTGATTGCATTTCATCCGGATGTTATTACAGGGTGTACAGTACACTATAAGTTGTTGTAGGCCTACATGTACGGTACGCATACAGAACATCAGGTTATTACTACATTGCAGCTAATGTTTGTATTTTCTGTCTGTACGTAGACATGCCCGTATTGACACCAGACTTCAAAGGCTAGAGTTTTCTCTTTTTCTGCATATTTGAAAAGATTCAGATTTGATAATTGCAAAATATTACGAATAGTGTAAAAGTAGATATCACTAGAAACAGTAAGTGAAATACAAACTACAATACCGAGATTGATGAATTATGCTCCATCTTCACTATTTTCTACGCATTCTAAATTTCATAATAAATTTCATAACTTGGCGGGCCGGATTCCTGAAACGACACATTAATCGCGAAGTTATCCACCTATACAAGGAACAAATCATATTTGCTGTAAACTTCAAGTTTAAAGCATACAGACCGAAAACAGTATTCAGTGAATTTATTAACGTAATGTACTTCAATAGCTGTTGAAGTCAATGAGACATCTGTGGTCGATCAAAACAAGTTCGCAGAAACGTAGAAACCCTTAGTAAAGACTGCACCAGTGACGTGCGGTCCAATGAGGCAGGTGAGGCAATGCCTCACCTGACGTCAGGGCGAAGAATGTAAAATTTTGAACACCCTCCATGAGTCGATGAATATTGATATTTTACATCGATGTTCATAAATAACTAAATTTAAACATTTTTTCACACAACATCATCGATTTGCATAATTATTATTCAAAAATACAGCGCGAAAGGAGAGTTGCGGCACAGGTGAGGCACAGGCGGGTCGTGCCTCACCTGCGACAATGCAATTCATCGTAAATAGCTCGGAATTCATCACAATTGGTATTAATTAAATGCTATCGTCACACTGATTCCGAAAATCCAAATATTAACAGTGTCAGACCACCGGAACCCCCTCAAAATCACCAAGGAAGGTGACATTCGGCTTTATTACAAACAATGCCATCGCAGAGAAACAATGACCAGGTGAGGCACAAACGAATTTGCCTCATGCACTATTCGCTTACAATTGGACAATCGCAGCACAGTGTAACGCGCTATCGATTTCGGAATACAACAGTCTTGTAGGAATTATATAGTGGCAACAGCCAATACGTATTGCGGAGCAAATACATTCCCTTACTTATGTAGCTTTTATTTATTTTCCGTTGAATTATGGTATGTGATAGCTACTTGCATAGGCTGCATTGTCGTTGCTTTATGCTTCGAATAATTTATACTGGTACTTGAAGAGATAGCAATTATTATCCGTCTAAATTTGCCCATTTAGCATAATAGCGACCAGTCCTACATGTATTGTATGTGGAATTGCAACGGCTGTCAGTGTGCAAAGAAAATGCTCTCTATACCCGCTGCTGTTGTTATTCACATTTTGGATCTCTTTATCAGGTAGGATACTACACGTGCGTGTGGGTGTGTGTGTGTGGGGGGGGGTCCGTGCCTCACCAGCCATGAACTTCACCGCACGTCACTGGACTGCACATTACTTAGATCGGAACGCAAATGCTTGTAGACCCGCTGGCCACATTATCATGTAACACCGGAAAGTGTCTGCGGGCCACTAAAAATCCCGTCGCAGGTCGTATGTTCCCCATCCCTGCTATAGTCAATCCGTCATCACTCACCACATAAACGCCTTCGTAAACAAAATTGTGTGGTAGGGTAACAATCAGACAAGGTGATGAATGATTTCCACCTCTGGTAAACGTCATAGTTATCGGATACCCGTGTTCGTCCGTCGTAGCGTTGATGTTGGGCTCGACAAAGTGAAAATCAGACTCTGATAATCTGTAATCGCTTTCGCAAAGCTCTTGGTCAAAGCCAAACGATACCGGCCGCGTCCCGTCGCCCCAATTCAAGAGCACACACGGTTCTGAACTTATCTGTAAAGTATATGAGACAAATTTCCATGAGGTACGGGACAATTTACAAGTAGGCCTAGCAGAGCGTTCTATCTGTCAAGCGGAGCACATGCAGCCTTCAAGTCAGGGGTTTTCAACCTAATAGTGGGCCTTGATGCTGTTTTCAGTCAGCCAAAGAGCGGGCATGGTATACCGTGATATCAGAACTCATGTTATTATAAACGCATAAGTGCCAGGAAAGTACATGCAAAAAAGAGAGACCAATAGTTTTGTTTGAAACATCTCTTTTGCTAGAATTATCTAGTTGTCCAAGTCTGACGTAGGCAGCGTAATCGTGACATAATAGTAAACAGGCTTCAAAGTAAACAAATTTCATGTTCATTTGATATAGCCCAAGTTTTATGTTTTAGATTCCAAGCAACATTTCGCGGGTCGCACAGAATAGCTTCGCGGGCCGCGCTTTGGCCAGGTCTGTTCCATACCATTGTTCTGCCGTGTGATGTTCTTGCAGCCATCGCAATCTCAGAGTCATCACTACAAACAGTGTCCAGTGATGGATTTTTGGGGTGGAAACCCCTCCTATTTCGAACTTGAAACCCCATCCTTTTCAAATGCTGATTGCATCTACGATATTTCGTATCACATTTGCAATTCAATAATTCGTCTTAACAGTGCCAACTTGCTAAGAATTGAATCTGGTTAGTTAGTTAACCGTTAGTTCTAATTAGGAATTTTGAACAGTGAGTAGTTCCAGTTCTAATTCTAGTTGCGTATCTTGAAAATCTAGTTTGTACAAGAATGATCACGAGACCAGAGCATTCACCATCTAGCTACGGCGGCTGACATAGTCTCACAATCACCTGATCGATAGTAAGGCTGATATTCGAGGTGTAGTTTGCCAGCGGAGGCTCATATTCCTCGATTTTCGTCGCCTGTACCGTCTCTTGCGTGTGAAACTCCATTTTTTCAGTCAGCGAGCTCACTGGATTTGAGGCTTCGACGTCAATAACGTGCCTGCCGGCGCTTTCCCAGCGGACGAACAAAATGGACTGCAATGGACTTTGAACAAGCGGAGATTTGTCGAGACCCACGATGATGCCGTTACTGGAATGGATTTTTAGTTTACAGGTACGAAATGACGCGTCAAGTTCACTCGTTTCGAGGGTTGGAAAAAGTTTAATGGGAACAGAGTAGGAAATAGCATTGTCCAAATATATCTATCTTTGTAAATTTCACTTGCGCAGTAATTAAATTGTTTGATTTCCCAAAAAAACGCGAAGCATCAAGTTCGTCTCAATTCCGACCAGTAGAACCCGCGCAACCCGAAATCGGCATATCGACCATTTTGTGAAATAATAATATTTATGGTGGAAATTTACGTTACTTTGCAATGACCAAACATTATCTTTCAGGCATGCCTAAAAGGACATTGATGCTTTTTACAGGATTTTTCAGGCAACCAAACAATTTAATCACTATAAGTATGAATATTGGAAAAGTTCTGTTTGAAAAACTCATACTCATAGTCATAGAAACTTAACTTTACACATATGCACTATATCATTGCAGCAAGATAGCAAGGCAGTCAAGATTGCGAGTGTCATAACAGTTGGTGTCAAAATAGCCAGTCTCGTGATAGGGAGTTGTTTAAAATTGGTTAGAGTTTCATGTCATAAGTCTATAGTTATGGGTCAGGTAAGCTTGTGTTACGGTTAGGATTGGAGATGAGGTTTAGGGTTGGGTTAATGTTACAGGTCAGGTTATTTGGGATTTTGAACGAATCTCTATTTTAAATGTTGACACATTGGAAGACATATTTTCATACCATACCTGCACATTTCCATTTTCAACACCAAAATTCCATTCCATATTATACCATACTATGCCCCACATTCAACCTACATTTCGAAATCCTCATTTGAGCTTTGAATGACAGTTCCATTGGATAGATCTATGACATCAACTCCATTTTCTGTTTTCATCGCTTTCACACCGGCTTCGGCCAACGTCCAAGTGAATGTCGCATTGCTGCCGCCTGATATCTGAGCAGTTACCACCAGAGTCTTGTTTGTCGGAAGATATTTGTCGTTTCTGGGTGAAGAAAGAGAATCTCTGACTGATAAAAGAGAAGCCGCATACCATTGTGAGCTACGCTTCATTTTACAAGAAAATCCTTTACACTGTAAACTAGGGGTTCTAAAACATTTTGGTTTGTGGTACACTTTTATATAATCATAAAAATCTCGCACGGCACACTTACAAGAGAAAAAAATCATTATTTTCACCAGCTATTGCCATGTCTAAGGAAATATATGACTGAAATAAGGTTTCATTGTTGACAAACATGTCCAATGTTCCCTCTAAGCTGCCCACGTGCGCAAATGCGCAGTGCTGAAACGGTCTCTGAGCACAGAAAATCTAGGCTGCGCACAAAAAATCCAAAGTGATGACTTTTTTTTTAATCGTTGCGCATGCCCACTCTTGTCCAAGGCACCGGGCAGGCGCTCTGACTCGAGAAAATGAGAGGGAACATTGCCACGGGTAAATAGTGGTATCGCTGAAGTCTGAAACCAAGGTAGGCCTACACGTGCGGCCCGAAAAGGCGAATATTGCGCTCCGCGAAGCAATGAGAATTTGCAATCGTGTGCAACTCACGTAAGATATTTTTCTTTTACTATGGTATCGTACGTGGGAGCGATACTGATATCATATCAATAGCTCAATCCTTTGTGGGAATAACCAAATAACGTGGTTTAACACAATTATAAATAACAATGGGCTAGCTAGAAGTTAACTGCGAGAAACTAACGAATAGTCTTCTCCGCGTGTCATGAATATTGTGCAAGATTTACTGTACAATTACATGCCGCAAATTTTCGAAGTCATCACTTCCATCAGGCAAATCTGATCACGTATGGTGATGCAGGATAATATGCAGAATATGCAAGTACAAGCACCAATACTGTTGAAAATATCCATCCCTTTGCAAACGTTGATCGGGAAATGCAACAACTATATGCACTGTAGGGCGTTGCATTAGATCAGCTTCTCAGCAGCACAAATTTGTGATTTTATTCGATTCGTTTGAACGCGTATCTTCTGTCGATAAGGTCATACGCTGATCTTGTTCTTGCTTCAATCAGACTTGAATATTCGTATCATTTTATCTGACTGCATGTCTTGATAGTAATGAGTGCATTGCCGGTATTAAGACGTCACATCAGTCTTTTAACGCGATAAGCCTACATAGATCGCATGTATTGATTTCAAGTGCGTTCTCGTACATGTATATCTGTCTTCTAGTAATCCATAGTATGTCACCATATTGTCGCAGTGGAATCAAAGTGACTTATGTCCAGATTTCAATATCTTTTGGCATAGCAGATAGGAGGTCACGAAATAGCATGATGTAAGGAAGTCATTATACCAACGGGTACGCCCGAAGATGTTTAATTATATTTAGGGGTCCTACTTTTTCCAACACATCTGACTCGATCAGCTTTACCTGTAAATGTGATTACGTGAGCAGAGACAGGATTAAAATTGATAGCAATATATGCAATTCCCGATGATATTGACCAATTTGATCATGAATGATAGAAAATTGCCGCGCCTTGCGCGCTTAGGCGAAACGCCCACTAAACGAAGACCAGATATAGATGATTAGTAGCGGTGAAAAGCGTGTAGGCTGAGGGGGGTCTGGGGGGCGAGTCCCCCCAGAAATTCGGTTTATAAGCCTATGGGGGGCCTGGTTGCGCACTGTTGTCCAAGGGCCTGCGCAGTGAGTTGGCGCATTTGCGCAGACTCGTGAAGAATTAGAGGGAACATTGAACATGTCCACATTTTATTGCGAATACCAAGCAGTCTACCTTGCTTATAGCTTAACATTTTAGTCAAAAAAGGTAGGCCATGTTCACATAGCCACGAAGATGCGAATGACAATCTAATTTTGATTGAATGATGGATCAATGTGACATCACAGTTGAAAGGGAATTCGATAGGGGAGCTTGAAAACATGGTGCGGGAAGTTTAAAATGACATTTTTGAACGACACATATGGCCAAAAAATGCAGGAAATATGTTTTATCCAGGAATATGGTATAGCAAATATGAAATAAATTTTTGTTACATGGTGCTATCTACCTACATAAAACTTTCTGACTTCAGAATTTTGTGTTAACCAAGAAGAGGTTGAAACAACAAGGTAAATTTAATCCATATCCGACTCCCAATTTTTCGAATACATCCCACCAAAAAAAATACTACATCAAACACTCACTTGAATTGAGCAAGCAATGCCTTTTCATCAAACAGCAAGTCCTCCAATGTGTCGCTATCATAGTCGAAGGCCTTGGTTACATAATACTCCGAATAAGCCAAAACCTGTACCACATCAAAGGCGCGGACACACTGCGGTATGGTCATGGTCTCGTTGCTAATATCGTTGTACGCTTCTATTGTGAGGTCGTAGATTCCAGGATGATCGAAAGAATGCTTGACCTCTACGAATCTCTCGGAGCCGAACAGGGTTAAGCTCGTCACAGTTGTGTTGGGAGTGCCATCTCCGAAAGATACACTATAACTAGAAAGGCAAAAAATAGATTGAAACAATGCACAAACTCACTTACTGTCAGTAAAATATGACAAAAAATGGTGTTATCTCGAATAGCATCCATTTGTAATTCAGCCTACAGCAATATTGTCAATCAACACTGCGGACAGTTGGTAACCAAATATTTGTCAACTCACCGCCAAACAGCTGGAGCTGTACATGATCTGGAGTGAATAAACCGGCAATTTCAAGGTGAAAATTGGAAAATTTTGAATCATTATTTGATATAAAGGTATATATCTCGGTAGTTATGATTAACATATCCTAGCAAAGTCTATATAGCATCTCGAAACGTTAATATTAGTTTGTGAATGTGATATATCTGTAGGAAATATTACGTATTTATATATGTATGTCATACAACGTAAAATATTCATTCATTAATGCATCTGCATTCGACATTACATTTTGGAACGATTTATTAAATTGAAGACAGAAACAAAGTATTTTGTCTGTGTTATTAAACTACATGTGTGTGCAAGACAGACTCTGTGGTACGTGAGCCAACAAAGACGTTCACAGCCGTTTGTGGTATTCATGGTGTTTTTCGACTACAATGTATCATTGTATCATTGTAGTCTTATATCTGAATCGCAACACAACTGAGACATACCGAACATGAGATCCCTTTTCAGTGGCTAGGTGCAAGATTAGTTCTCTCTTTGTGATGATATCGACCGCAAAGGTCCCGTCATCGTGCACGGTCAATTTCCCGTCGCTGCCCCCTACTTTCGGAAGCGCGACAATCTTCTCGATCACTTCAGACATTACAAAGTCGTACGTGTACTGGGCCGAGCTCACGAGATTATTCAAAGCTAGCGATATCCGTACGTTGCCAACGTCGGCAGCGGTCAATGAAATATTTACCGGAAATGGATCTGGAAATGAACGAGAATTTCGAATTTCTGTCTGTGAAATCGAATACCTGAGTGATTCAATAACAAATTGAGTATCAAGTCTGCTATTTTAGAACCCCTCATGAGGCCAAAACAATATGGCAATGGCGAGAAGTTTAAATTCGTCACTTATGTTCGACCACAATCTTTATAATACAGAATGATTTTTATCTGTTGACATCCATAAAGCTAGAACAGGGGTGGCCAACCTTTTTGCTATTCAGGGCCGCATTTCGATTACTCATGTAGCCTACAATGACATTCCAGGGGATAGTCGTAATGAACTAACTGGACGCCAAATAACCATATTAAACTGTCTATGTCCATTTCCCGTGAACTCCTGATTGATCTATTTATTGATACTGGCTTACTATACGCATCGAAATCACTAGCAGTCATGTAAATAGAATCTGGGATTCGTTTTTTCAGATTAACGAATGAATTTCGTTGTTAATATTAGTAGTTTCACATATTGCTATCAAGCATTCATCCGTTCGAAGCCCATGTGATCAGATTAACCCGTAGAGTTGATGGAAGGGGTGCTTTCGAAAATTTGGGACAAGTTATAAATGATGATGGACTTTCGGGTGAGCCAATTGTTATTAGTCACTGTTATTTCTTGACATCCTATCAGGATTCTCGGAATGTCGGTATAGTGGAGAAGACATTGTAATCGCCCAATCGTACCAGAAACAAATTTCTTTCGTGAGGAGCACACGATTTCAAGTTGATATTTCTATATGGAGCGCATCGCTTTTCTCTGCTGTTTACATAGTACTGTGATGCACGGATTGCAAATGGCAATATTATATTAAAATGGAAAAATGAAGTCGTATTATATTACGCCCAGCGCGAAGAAAATTTCAAGATAAATTAAAATCTCCCAAATTCATAAATTCAATTTGCATGTTGACGGCCGCCAACACATACTAATTGAGTTACGACGACGGTCGCACAAATTCCCGTCTATGGCCGCAGGTCGGCCACCCCTGAGCTACACGAATTGAAGCAATCTCAAACCTACCAATTTCAAAGGCGCCGTGAGCTTGTATCAAAACCTCCTTCCCTAAGTAAACAGCCATATCCACATCGTTTGCGTATCCAAGCAAGCTGCTTGCGGGTAGCACTTTGGCGTCGTCACCAGAAAACTTAAGACTCGCCGGTAACGATGCATTCCCGGGCGGAAATGGTACGGTGTCAACCTTGCCTGGTATTAACACGACCATGTCGTCCAGTGGGTTTTGTACGATTATATTGCTCTGTAGAAAGGCCTCTTCCGTGCCGTAGATGTTTTCCGCCGTCACACTACACGTATAGTTGCCAGACTCTCTGAAATCATGCAAGGAAATGTTCTACTCCATTGGTTCCTAATCGTAGTTAGATGGAACACCAGGGGTTAAGTTGGCCAGTCTGGGGGTTCCGCGATTTGTGACGATATGCCCGTCTTGATCATCATTACAGGCCCGACTAGTCGTCAAATTATGACTGTTCTGGTGGTACGTCGTGTGCAGTGTTGTACACAGGGGAGGTTGGGTCTCAAAATCGCAACCCGTCCTTCAGAAATGCCAATTCCATCTCCAATACTCCCCCGCTTATTTGTAAAGATGTAAAGATGTCGCATTCGAACCAACCAATACTAAGACGCGTTTCAAGGGGAAGGCTCGCATTGCTGAACTGATATCTCAAAGGAAACACCAAAAGTCATACTGATTCTCGAAAAATATTCATTATAACGTTTTCGATTCATGTGAAAATTATATTTCGATGGTAATGTTCTTTCAAAACTCTGTTAGATGTCATTTGCGGTAATAAATTTTGGTGTTTACTGCTCAGCAACAATTTTAAGTTCCGCGACGGCTTGCAGATTTGCGTCAGTCAGGGCTGCAATGACTCGAGTCATGATAGGAATGATCGATACGACCTTGCGGGTCAACTAATCTGATCCCGCCCACATCGAACACGTACGCTTGACTCTATATAGTCTGGCTGT
>ATSW01012374.1:0-11784 GCA_000444245.1 Botryllus schlosseri | reverse complement strand
GCCTTGGCAGTCTCAGAATAATGGCCAACCTCGCAGAATATACCCAAGAATGCCTGTTTTTCTTCGGCCCTTTGACGATGTGTTGACTAAAAAAACAGGTCATCTCTTCCATGATACCAATGAATTGTTTAAATTATCTGTTTTTTTGTCTGATTTTGTAACTTGTTACCTGCAACCACCAAACTTAACGCCAAGAAAAAGTGTCCTCTTTTTGGGTTCTGAAAATATGGTAGGCCTATAACAGGGGTGGGCAGACCTGCGTCATGCGCGAGCCGCATAGTTTTAAAACAGCCCCAACATAAAAATGCGAATGTGTTTCATCGCAATGAAATGTATAAGGCTACCGAATGAAGTTTATTATTGTGTGGCGATACTGTGCGTCTTCACCTGAGCTGCAAGGTGTTTGAAATCAGGCTGATATGACGTCAAAGCAGTGCGGATGAGCATGTAAGTAGAATATAAACTTGGTAATCTTATTCCTCCGTAAATCTGTCTTCGTGGTGTAACTCGTGGCAAAGTTTTGGTGTTTGGGTTCGTAATGACGTTTCAAGTTGCTAGCTTTGTAATTATTATTGAGCGAATCTTGACAGAGGCATAATGGCTTACCGCTATTCTCATCCCATTCTGTTTTATAATTTTTATTTTCCTGTTCATACTTTATTTTCTTGCAATTATCGCTCAACGACATTTTCATGTATAAACTCCTGCAGTTTCTGCTAGCCTTCACAATATAAATGGAAAAATCTTATCCGTCATTGTTAGCCTGAAAATAATCGTGACCTGCGCTACTGCGAATAATCATCAAGTTAATCCCTGAACCCAATGATTTATCATTGGTTGATGATCCGCATATACCATGCACCATTTTTGCGGGTGTACAATGTACACTTGATTCGATACTTCAATTGCAGAGTCTAACCCTGTAGTGCCACCTTCCCCTACATTTTACAAGTGTTACGTAAACCATAATGAAAATATAAACACGAAAACAGTTCGCATATTGTTAATACGTCATAGAGTGCATCAATTTATAATCGGGTTAAACCTCTCTAGCAAAATGGCGAAACGCATATGCAATTGTGCATTGTGCAATCATTGCAGAACCGCAATCAAAGGCTCACGTGGCCGCAGTTTGCCCACCCCTGGCCTATCATAACCACAATAGGCTGAATTTCAATACGTTTTGATATACAATTGAATACTATATTCATATTAAAATGAACCCGAATATTTTCGGCTGCCACTCGTCAGGGCTACTCGTCAGCAACTAGTTGAAAATTGGAAAGAACATGATATACGGTTTGAGATATCAATTATCCTATCTATTCGCTCATTTATTCAGATATGGGATGGATGATTGCGTATCCTGTGGAATGCGGGTCATCGCTTGCATATCACGGCCATCATATGCTTTCGATGCTTGGTTTTATTGTTGTAATGGTGAGAACGCTATGCGTATACAAATGTTTACTAAAGTGCGATCTTCCACTCTTCTGGTTCTGCAGAAATACGAAGCACTCGGGCTCTTCGTCATCTTTCGTCTTTTGTCTGAGATATCGACACCGTTCGTGCATCTACGGTACACATTTGAACTGTAAAGTGTAAACGAAGCAGTGCAGAGTCATCTTCGGTAAAACTGTGTTTCAGATCATTCTATAAAGATTGCAATTTCGCCAACTCGAAATTGTATTTCGGCTTGTCCTCTGCGTTCACTGTTGTTTTCATGGTCGTACGGGTGCTACCGCAGCCTTGGTACTACGGAAAGGTTTGGGAGAATATCGGTTCAGACAATTGGAACAGGTAATGAAATCCGTTCATTCTATGCTGTCGTAATGATGTGAGTTTGCACTGTCGACAGGATAAATCCATTAGGTCACATTGCATGGCTTGGCGTAGGAGCTTACTTGGATGCCTTAAATCTGTACTGGTTCGCGCACGTTCTCGCTGGGTTCGCAAAAATCCTGAAAAGATCTTCATTTTCGATGCATACGAAGGGAGCTTGAGCAGTCACGGAAACCGAGAAATTAATCTTGTCAACTGTCTCAGCGAGGGATTTCAGCCTAATCATTCGGGGCCTGTACGATATTCGTAGGTCCTGCATGGTCACTGCGTTGCGCAGCATTCTCCATTCTCGGTTCTCAGAATGTAAATGTACTAGAAAAGAAGCGATCATGAGATTTTCCCATCACGCGAGCATTTTTGTGTATAATTTGGGTAAGTTCACAACTATCTGTGAGATATGTTACGATAAGGCTACCATATTTTAGGTACACAAATTTCGATCGCTCTTTAGCGCCAACTAGCGGATTTCAAAATGAGGTATGAGCGCATTGTCGATCAGTATGACGTCAAACCAACAAAGCTTTGTCTATCGACTAGAGGTGGTCACGATCTCTCTCTGCCCACATGATCAGAGTTATCGGTAGAGCTAGTGGGGGATGATGACTTCGAAAAAGCAAGAAGCGTAATTGTACAATGTATCGTTATCTCATGTTCATGTCACACCGATAAGATTATTAATCAGCCTAATGCCGGTGCGCACTGCACCACTGAGCCATATAAGCACCGCACATCCGGTGGTTTCCAATCTATTTTAGTCGTGACTCCATTTCTAATTTGAAATTGTTTGCGATGGTAAAACATTAAATCCAATGCTACAATCAATTCATGTGACTCTTACATTATCTACAATAATTTCAAGACCGGATATTTTTAGACATTTTTAGAGTTTATTGCACATGCACAAGCACACCCTTTTCAAGGGCATACGACATATGACAATGTCAGAATACTTGTTTGCTTCAGCATAAACTTCCAGTTCTTATAAAATCGTTATTATTTTTGTTGCTGTTGGCTGATAGGTTGTCATAGCCGGAGAAAAAAGCTGCCGTCTCCCCTCCCATTTTCGACTAGTACATTGTGACTCCATACGTGCCACTAAGTATCATCAGAGTCGGATGAAAAGCTTTATGTAGCATACGTATAATTCGATGGTATGAATATATTTTTGCATATATGAACATAACAAAATTTTCACCAATTCTACAACTTTCCAAATAACTCTGTGGCCCACCTCAAATTATTCCTGTGGCCCACCAGTGGGCCATGGTCCACCCTTCGAGAACCCCTGAGCTAGAATCAGGACCTAAACTGCACTTCGTACTCCCCAAACTGTGGTCAGGGTCAGGGGAGGTGGTGTCTTCGAAAATTTAGGGCGGGCGGGCCCGTTGTTATTATTACTATTTTATTATATGTTGTGAAATTGTGACCTCCCGTCATGCTATATCGTGAAAGGATATTGGAGTCGCCCAAACGTTACAGAACAAAAGAAAACTAAAAGAAAAAATTTGGTGAGATGCACACAGAAATTGCTATTT
Source organism: Botryllus schlosseri (assembly GCA_000444245.1). Lineage (NCBI taxonomy): Eukaryota > Metazoa > Chordata > Ascidiacea > Stolidobranchia > Styelidae > Botryllus > Botryllus schlosseri. The sequence continues at coordinate 8,407 of ATSW01012374.1, read as the reverse complement.
GTGCACGGTGCGCATGATTTTCCTGAGTGGGTGCCCGGTTGGCATTTGTGTTTTGAGGACGGGACTATTGGTCGTGACCATCCGGCGCGGCTATGGGCAATGGACGCATATACGCAAAGTTTCGGTTAAGGTCTTTCTCTGGTAGCATAATTTGTGGAGCCGTACACTGGCCGAAACTGTAAATGTCTCGGTGTGTCGTGGCGCAGTAATAGCCATGAACATCAAATGACGTCATAACGTCTCATTTAAAAAGAAAGTTGATCTTTCAGAGGCCCTTACATCGCAATCGTTTTATTCTAATCCCATGTTTTCAAAGATAAGTTCTAAGAAGCAAAATAAATGTAATCTGATTACTTTTCCACGTAATCGACTACTTCCCGATTTTGCTGTAATCGTAATTGCGCGATTCAGAAGTATTCGTAATCGCAATCGATTACATTCATGATGAAGTAATCACCCTCATGTAACGGTGTGATATTGCGTGAACGTCCGATGAGGAGAGAGCCAAATACGCGCGTAAAAGAGATAAGCGCACTGTGGTGACAGTGCGGAAGACCGGTGAGCTAGGGATATCTAGATATCCATGGGTGAGCATTAGCAATCATTCAGACACCCGCAGCATTTACGAACGCCAGCTAGGACGATGAGCTCATCGAACATCATTAACAACTAAATATTTACAAGCATCATAATTTTACTTCTGAAAAACATGTACTAAGTTCGAATGGTCAAGTCTTCCAAGTCATTGTCCTGATTTCATCTGTCTAAGAACAAAGAAAACAGGAGTTAATTGAAGTTGGTTTGGTCAAGCACAGTTATTCGTTACACGAAATCAAAACGGCATAGAACAGTCTCAACCTACTCATTAAAAATCGGCGAGATGCATTATACCACGTCGACGTCATCTCGGAACAAACCGGTTTGATATTCTTCCGGCATTTTAATTTCTACAAAATTCGAAATGTACGTTTACGATGATGTAGATTTACACTCGATTTTTCGAAAAAGAAAAAAATCCCTGATCAACTTATTGGCAGTCATCCAATAGGCTGATTTGACAGGTTATTGTAAGAAAGAATGTTTCATATTCGCTTTCACTATAGAGGTGTTTGAACAATAGAGATGTTTATGAACCGCAAGGATATCGAGTCAGCACACTCTACGGGCACGGCAGTGGTTCTCAACCTTTTTGTTTTCTTGGACCCCTGCGGACCGTCACGGACCCCTGCGGACCCCACAAGTGTTTGTTAAAATTTAGCTCAATTCTCGTGCTGCCGCCATTTGTCTTCTGCAAATATTAACTGTATGTTAGTAATAAACAGCAACCATGCAAATGTGTTATCTCGAAAATAACATACTATATCAAGAAATATGATAGACTTTTATTTCAAAGCGAATTCTGTAACTGCATTTCTTGACGTGATCGTGTCTTGAAAATCGATTTGACATGAAAGAGTGTCCAGAATCAATTTGCATAAAGAGAGGTGCATTATGCGAATTTAATAATTACCGTGTAACCCTTCGGGCGATACCTTTCTGTATGATCGCAACATAATTGGCACTATTCATTTCAATCTACCAGCTCGTCTTGAAGTTATTCAGGAATTGTTGTTATGTGTATCGCAGGAGAAAATATATTCCTCTGCGAGGTTTGACTCCCTGCTGAGACTAACAACTGCAAATCCCAAATGTTTTGTTAACATTTTGTAGTCAGCCTGATTGACCTTTCACCAACTTCGTTTATTTTTTCCGCGAATCCAAACAGAATATCTCCAAACAACAATATGTTTGTATCATTAGGCTATTGGCAATTGGGCAATTATAATGAATTTACACAGTAGGATTTTTCATCACAAGATGCCTATTCTGTTGATGTGAGTCATTAGCAGTTATGAAGCGAAACTGAAACAGAAGGCGATTTCCCTAATTGAAAAATTGATAAACTTGGTTATCATTCATTTTGCAAATTTAGAGGTTTCGCGGACCCATGAAAATGCGAGGATCTCCAATTGACAGCCTATGCTATGGGAATCTGCGGGATGTAAGATTTCAACATTCCCATGATGAATTTTGCAGTCATCCCATGGAATTTTACTTGAAAACTACTTGCTTGACAGGTGATTTAGCAGCGTCACAACGTGACAGCGTGGTCGCGACTACCGCCCTTTGAGCAGCATTTTTTACCACGACAGCTGTCGCTCGTGATTTGCATTTATAGCACCGAACTGGCGGTGGATTGTACGACCTCGTCCGGAAATATAAGTAACATATAGCGATACCGAGCGGGGTGCCGATCTGACTGGAAGTGGGGCAACACAGACATTGTCTCCATCTTCTTACGTTCACTAGTCCTTCTTGCAAGTCTTTCGCGGATCTGACTACGAATTCCGTCGCCATTTGCGCATATAGTAGGCTACTACCGGAAACGAGTCATCCTTACGCGATTCATTAGAGCTGCTAGAACTCTGAGTGTTGGTGGACATAGCGCTACTGCCAGAGTACGTGAGCTCAAGAATAGGCGGTGCGCTATATACAGGAACGGAAGGGATAACTTGGGATGTGGCGCACGACATCGGTTGAGTATTTGCATTTATATTACCAGCAACTTCATTCAGTGGTACGGTATTGCTACTTTATCCCGCTACGGCAGTGGTTCCCAACCTTTTTTACCCACGTACCATTTCGAGGTTTTATGCAGTGTTCGCGTACCACCTACATAAGTTACGCGCGCCTTAGGAGCTCAAAAATGTTTAAATCGTTTATGACTTCATAATGACGTATTTGACGTATGCGAGGCGAAATAGTAAATAGGGCCTACTAATAAACTAGGCATCATCAGCCAGGGTTAATGGGATGCATGAAATTGTTTTTTCACCACCAGTCGCAAAAAGAACAACATAATAGTGAAATAACAGCAAACAACAAACGTCAATTGTTTTATTGCGATGGCTACATTTGCTTATTTTCCACTAGCCCAGCGGTTCTCAAACTTTTGTCAGACACGCCCCCGTTTATGATGGTGAAAATTTAGCGCTCCCTGATCGTTAGCCTACAAAATGCGGCCGAAATGCTAGCAATACCAACGAATAACTTTATGGCATGGGAGGTTATGACAGTTGATAAGAGAATTCTGAAATACGCAACTAGAACTATACACAGAGCAAAAACAATGAATTGGAGGTAGCTCGCGCCAAGCGCGAAAATTTTTTTCCGTTGGTCGCAGCTTCGCGCCCCCTTCAGATGCCTTCACGCCCCCCCCTCGTTCGAGAACCACTGCACTAGCTGGTCGATGCGTGGCCTATGTTTGCTCACAGCGCATCGAAAGTCATGCATGGGCGCAACAAGTCGGTTTCGTTTTTTCGACTTCATAGTCATCAGAGATGAAAATCCTTGCTCGCACTCCCAGGTAAAAGGGAAAATTAGCAGCTGGGGAATAGCGAGTGAAGCTAGAGTAGATTATGAGAAGGCCTATCTAAGCTTGAAGTTTATTGGAGAACAATCTTTGTGTTCAATAAGTCCATTCGGTCGAAAAAAAAACAGAATCTACTCGCGTACCACCCGGAAGACCTTCGCGTACCACTGGTGGTACGCGTACCACAGGTTGGGAACCACTGCGCTACGGCGTATGATTTCGCTCCCACTTTCCCCCGACCTGCATGGTTAGTTATCACTACCATCACTATCTGATGAATTGAACGCTTCTGACGACAAGCGCTTAGCCGCAGAAGGCTAATGAATTGCGTCGATGAATACTATCTACAGGTGGGAAATGCTTCCTATACAAGCCCAAGCCTAAAACTCCGTTACTGCGGAAGCGACTGCGACTAGCGTAATGTTAGATTGCGTGGAATTCGTTGATTAGCGCGTGCTACTCTGGAGATGACTGTTCAGGACGACGCCCAATCACGAATGGTGAATAATGAAGGGAAAAGGTATCAGTGACTAATTTTCCAGCAAATCTACTTTCGTTGGTTCTCCTCGGTTACGCCTCCGAATTCGTTAGGCCGTTTTGAAGTTTATATAATTGAGGCGTGTGTCCACCACCCGTCAACATCGCGAGTTTAGTAAACAAACCCTAATCAACACTTCCTTCGGAAACTGATATAAAGTGACTAAATGCCGTCACGAAGATCTTATGCCGTCATTCTATGTTGTCTTATTGTTGTACGTGTACACTGTACAGGGATGAAGTACAAACCCCAAAAACGGCACCGTAAGTAAGCATTGTTTATATGTTTCTAATTGAACCTGGTCAATACTCTGGTTAACTACAGCAGTTAGGTGCTTCTTGGGGTCTTTTTGTCCCTGGTACATTATATGGATTTTGAGATATTTGCATTTTGTCATGGCTATGCTATTGTCTTCATGATGGTGAAATTGCGGATTGCACTGTGAATCGAATTGTGACGTAGCTCACGAATCATTATTTCTGTACCTCACTGATGTTGCCGATAAGGAAAGTGTATAGCGGGGACGTTTTAAGAACTTGCGACATTCAACATTGAAATCTTTAGTCGGTTAAACGATATTGCGCTTTAAATATGATGTGGTATCAAATTGATGTTGAGAGTGTGAAAGACAGTTTGGCAGCAGCCATTGCCCCCAGAAAGCCACCGTATTTGGACTGCAAGTAAAATAATTTCACGAAAGATATGATTCCTGTAATCGATCTCTATGATATCGAGGTGGCGCGTCGCCGTTTCTTACCCCCTTTATATCGGCCTATAGTGTAAATGGCCATGGTAGTTGAAAAACATTACGAATATCACGAAAAATAACAGACGCGCGAAGAAGAAATTGACACCGCTACAGTGGCAGCGAGCAAAACTGGAGAGTTGTCTTTATATTTCGGAAACCCGAAGTCTCCGATTCTGACACCAGCTCTTGCTGGTACAATGAGCTCATCCAGCATCAGTAACAACGAAATTGATTACAACCATCATAATTTTATTTTATAGAACATGAATATGCAAAACAGGTACATTATTCAAGCTCGAATGGTCGCGTCGTCCAAGTTATAGTCCTGATTTCATCTGGATAAGAACAAAGAAAACAGGAGTTAATTAAAGTTGGTTTGGTCAAGCACATTTATTCGTTACTCGAAATCAAAACGGCATAGAGCAGTCTCAACCTACCCATTAAAAATCGGCTGGATGCATTATTCCATGTCGACGTCATCTCGGAACAACCCAGTTTGGTCTTCTTCCGGCATTTCAATTTCTATTCCTACAAAATTCAAAATGCACGCTTGTGAGGATGCAGATTTACTTGAAAGGTGTTCTTACCAGATTTCATCACAATGATGATTCGAATCAGTTAAATTCTAATCGTCGCTGGTGGCATTGGAAAAGGGGAACCGCCCAAGTCAAGACTGGCGCAGTGCGAATCTCGTGAGTTACTATTGCATGTTTTGGTATAGGGGCGTGCCTCAATGTGCTTTGAATTGGAGCATTGATGTGAATAGAGGTAAGAATTTCAATGCATATAGATGTTTGAAGTTCGAATATGTCGGGTATGAACAGACTGGTTGTATATTTCAATCCAAGTTCAAGCACTCAGGCCAACGTGACTATACGCAGTCAAGTGGGGTGTGATTAGATTGGGTATAGTGTAATTTTTAGTGAATGTCCTTTGTTCAACGGGGTAGATAGAAAATAACATGAATGTAATACTTAATATATTCACGTTTCGCCTGTACATCTGGAATGCTTGGACGGAGATGACGACGCATTTCAGTTGTGAACAAATAGTTAAAAATAGCCACGCTGCACAATTTACACTCAAATTTTCCGAAAAAGAAAAAAAACCTTGATCTCCTTATTGGCAGTCTTCCTATAAACCGATTGACAGGTCATTGAAAGAAAGAACGAATGTTTATATTCGCTTTCACTATCGAGGTGCTTGATCGATGGAATTGTTTATTAGGGCTGTTCAAAAATAACTTTTTTCCCCTGATTCCAGCCATTCACTGATTAAATTGTCAGGTCTCCCTAAAAAACGCTGCACACCAAATTTGGTTCAATTCTGACAAGTATAGGAATCCGCAGATCCAATTAAAACTTTTAATTTATTGAGGAAAATTAAAAAACAAATTTTTCAATTTTTTTTGCCAACCCCGTCAAATTGTTGAGCTGTCTTCAAAGACGATGCAAAACAAATTTGACTCAATTCCGACCAGTAGAAGCGAAGTTATGTGAGTTTTTCGATGATAATCCTCGGATTATCCTGGATCGGTGAATAATCCGATTCTGTTTTATTTTCGACCGAAGGGAGTTTTAGTTTAGGTGGGTTTGATTTCGAGTTGTCAGGTGGGGTTGATTTTGAGTTTTTTTAAGACGTCGTCATGGTGAGGTTGTCGTTGTGGGTAGGGTAAATCCAACCACGAGAAACTACGGGGAAGAGATCTAGTCGTAAAGCATTGGGGTTCTTACCTAACCAAATTCCGTTGTAACATATTTGCCACAAGAATTCCAAATGGATCCACTACAGAAATCATATACTGCGTCTTAAAATGGGCAGGTTATTTTCTTTTTCGCTGCCGAAGGTAGAAACATTTTTTGACTGCCTTCGGCGCGATTACCTTATGTAGGTGGTGTGCGAGCACTGCATAAAACCTCGAAATGGAAAGTGGGTGTAAAGGGGTTAGGAGCCACTGCTCTACGGGAATGGACGGGATTTGGGAAATCTCCGAAAACATTCCTGTGAGGAATTTTATAGTTAATCAATGGAATTTTACTCGAAAACAACTCGCCTGAGAGGTCATAGGCGTCGTGACAACGGTGCGTGCACTGTTTTATTTCATATATTCCAGTGCATTGAGACTAGAGCCCGACCGATTATCGGCTCGCCGATAATATCGAGTCGATATCACGCTTGGAGAGAAATATCGGTATCGACCATTGAAGGTAAAAAAATATCGGCCTTTTTCGTGACGTCACAACATGGTGGCAGGGAGTCAGAGAAGTCGATAGAAGACGTGAGGGTGGTAAATTATAAAAAATAAATGGCCAAGCTGCATATAGTGCATGCTGCATAGAGGGCAGTAGGCGTTCCTATCTGAAAAATATTGTAGATAACTAATCACCGTTATGCCCCGCTGACTTCGTGGGAATCCCCCTGCAGTAATCAATCGATCACCAAAGACAGAGAGCAGCTGGATCCTGGATGGATAGTTGTCTGCAGAAGATTTCAATCAGTAGGCCTAAGAGAAATGAGAACTTCAATCATGCTGGACTGGCCCTCGTGATGATAGAGAAAAGCGTCGCGTCGAAACGTTTCTCTGAAGATAGTGCTATTGGTTCGGTACCAACAGAGCTAATTATACCAGTAATGTATGAAGTCGTCTGACACTCTGACTGAGGGCTGAGACCTGCGGGGCCACCATGATAGGAAATATGCGAGCATAGAGGGCAAGAAAATCAAGCAAAGGTGGAGTAAAGCCAATAACAGATCCGAACATTTTTGATTCCATGATGACATTGGCCAATTCTGACAAGATAGCGTAAAATATTGATCAATTGATTGTTGAAATGCTGGTCATGGTCAAGGCCCAAGGGGGATGGGTGGAGCAGTTGCAGACATGGACAATTTGAGTTGTTTTCAACTTTCTCTTCAGCTATTTGTTGATGATGTGCTGAAGGCTCCAGGTGCTCTGCCAGAAGAATATCAATATTTGGTGAAACCATTGAAGGAAAGATCCCCTGCAAGGGAGCGGTGGAACCGAAATGAAGAAAGATTTCCAATCCTTGCTGTGCCACTAGGTACCAAGTGAAAGACTGCTCACTGTGTTTAGTACTATATACATCATTTATGAAAGACCACAGAAGTTCACTCCTTGGAGAGAGCGCAGAGAAATTGTGCTTCGTGAACTGTAATCTGCAACTGCTGGATTGGTGCTTTTGATATATTTTTATAGCCCCTAGATCATTTATTTCATGTTCAAGCATATCAATGGCTGTAAAGTTGTTGAAATAAATGCTCCGAGGTGTTAAATATGGGCCTTGAGCTAGATTCCATACATTTTGAATATCGGCTGAATATATCGAGGTTATCGGTGGAGGTACTGGATATCGGTGTTATCGGTATCGGCTCAGAAATCCAATATCGGTCGGGCTCTAATTGAGACGGAATTAGTTAAACAAAATCATTACCTGTATCTCCGCGATAACGGCGTCTGCCCCAGAACTTGGACTTACGGGGCCGCCAGTAATATCGGCGACGCTTCCAGATAGCTGCCTGTGACTCGCATGTCACCAAACCGATGACGAGAAGGATAAGGAGGAGCTTGGCGTTCATCTAGAAATTCGTTGAACTATTATTAGGGTAGGGTACTTGCGTGACACGATACGGCAGCGACAATAACCCGTTCGAATTGTCATATTCGAAAAACTCACCTTTTGCGTTCGCT
>ATSW01012372.1:0-14040 GCA_000444245.1 Botryllus schlosseri | reverse complement strand
CTTTACTTTCATTCAGTGTGCATGCCTCCTCTTTACATCGCCTAGGCCAAGGTGGGTGTCCGATTCCATAGACAACTCCTAGTCGCTTCGACATCTTCCTTTCTTTTCATTGTATCGCATTTTTTGTGGTGTATTGAACTGATAAAATTGCTAATAAACCAATGATGATGATGATGATGCATTCCAAATGATAGGTCCCGAGTAGTCAATAGATCTCTTATAGTTAGGTTGCTATTGGGTGGGGGTAAGTAGATATTTCCCTTTGACGAGGTTCTCGTGTAATGGGAATGGACATTTTTAGCAGGTATGAAAAAGTCATCAAACACAGGTGGCAGACTATTGGAAAAATATTTTACGTATATTCTAATATATTCTACGTACGATAGCTGTTGAAACGACTATTTTGAGGTTTCCGTTTGACGTTCACGCGTCAGATTAAATATTAACATGATTTTATAGGTTGGTCGCCCTCAATAACCAATTTGTCAAAATTAGAGATGAAAGTCGGTTGTGCAAGATGTGACAATGAAAGGAAACAGAAAAAAGTCCTCAACCTGCGTCATGTCACTGTCCGTGTCCGGCCTTCGGTTCTGATGGCGGTGACTAGAAAAAGGTGAAAACCGTTGAACACACTTCAACATTGGGAAGCGAGTGGCGCAGTGTGCTAGCGACACCGTCACGACACTAATGGTTGTTGGTTCGAGTCAGCTATGGGCTCGTCATCGCCGACCTCACTGTGATTGCAGTGACTTAAAAAGCCCAGAAAGTACAGTGAGCCGAGGAACACGATACACCTCGACATCACGACCCGAGTGTTTAGTTATCATCTTAACCCAAATGCTACTATATGTGAGCGAAGTAGCGTATATCACCGCCATTGACGGTGGATGCCACGGTTTGATTCATGGCAGTGGCAATGTTCCAAAGCGTCGGGTAGGCTATATATCTGAGATTCTCCTCCCCTACGTCGCTGTGCTCGGAGCGTCTTTGCAATGAAAAGCACAATGAAATACCCGATCACTGATCAATCCAAGGAAGATAATGAAAAGTTCGAGGACGACTAAAAACGAAAGATAAAGATAGAATACTGACACTAGGCTAATGGAAATTCCAGATTGAGGGACCATAATCGGTCGTTTCGACATTATTGTACCTGTCGATTGCATCGCATTGTAAGCTACATCCAGGATTTATCCCTGACAATACATCGTATGTCTTGATCGGGTAAAAATAATAGAACCTCCTGTCATGCCACACTAATAATCTGGGTTCCTTAATTTTTGTTATACGCGACCTTGTTTACCGCATTTGCTCGCGGCACCCCTGAGCACTGAGCAGTCACAGCAGCAGGCATACTCTACCATGGAAAACCATTCAGTTTTCCATGTACTCTACGCTCTCAGTGAAAAGAGTGCGTATTCACACCCATGGGTCTAAAAGGGTGGTATACGAGAACAGAACCTCTAACTCAGAATTATATCGCGGGCATAAATCCTACGTGCCGATGTGCAATTGTGCAATTGTGCATACCTTCCTATGTTCCTATTTGCATGCATAATTTGGAAACTGTTGTAGGCCTACTCGATTTATACCTCGGTAAAAGTTTGAAGTATAGGTTCCGGTTTCGTGTGTTATGGGTGTATATATTCACACCCGTAGTAGGGGTGGTGCACGGGTGAAAATACACACTCATTTCGCTAGGAGTGTATAGTGTGCCGCGGCACACCGGTTGAGAACCACAGGCCCAGATACTGCCATAAGACCGAAACGCTTAGTAGACGACATGAGGCTTCTCCACAAGCTTCATGAGCTCATTAAGCTTCATGAGCTCCATCAAGCTTCACGAGAAGATTAATTGTTTCCCGGCAAATACCGTGGTTATCTAACCTTAATTGTTATTATATAGTCGCTCAAAAGCGTTTTCTCGTATCGTGCGTAGCTAATAGTTCAAAATAGAATGAAAGATTGAAAGTGATGATTGCGATACTTTTGTTGTATTTGTATTTCTGCATGGCCTAGGCTACTACTAGCCTACTGTTTTTAGTAGAGCATGATTTTTGTAATAAAACATTAGGCTATTTCTTTTGTGGCCCCTATTATGGCCGTCACTTAGGGTTACCACACGACGGACACGTCCACTTTTAAGAGGAGTATTGTCCTCTTTTTTTACTTTTTTTGAAAGTGTCCTCGGAGGACGCCCAAATGCCCTCTTTTTTGAGGATTTTGGTCAAATTTACGGTCACATTTGACTGAGATGCCGTAAATCAGCACCGAAGTAAAACGCTCCGGCGGGTATTTTGGGCACTGAGCGAGAAAGTTGACCTTTTTTTGTCAACCGACTACGAAGTGAGAAAATTTACCATTTTTTCAGGATTTTCCTCCGGTTTTGCAAGTCTGTAAATTCTGAAAAAGTTTCCTCTTTTCAGATTTCCAAAATATGGCAACCCTACCGTCACTCATGTTAGAGAGCCCAGTATCGTATTGATAAGTTTTGAAAGCGTGGTAATAAAGGTTATGGTTAAACTGCGTGACCAATTCAATCTCGATATTGCATTCGTGCAGCGCGCTGCGTCTACGAAATTTGAAAACTGGCCCGCTACCCGTTTTGAGTTGGCGACCCCTGTCCTGATTAAGATGGATCAACAAGCTTTATGCAAGTTTTGTTACTATTCCAAACACTTCGGAATACAAACGGAAACTGGCCTGTGCCATATGCCCATGAGTCCTTTTATTCGGGAGTTCTCAGTTTCTTGCGGTTGCATGTATTTCAATACTGTCCCATTTCACTTGTGTATCCATCTATCCATCCATAGGCCTACTCGTTGACTATATGGGTTGCTGGCAACAGAAATGAGTTTGCACAGTAGGTTAATCTATCTGAAACCGCCATTCCGATGATGCGAGTCCTGACATTTTAGCAGTTATTAAAATCTGCTTCATATGATCTACTCTACCCTACTAAATCACAAATTAAGTAATCAATCACTTTTCTATGTTTACTTATCAAAAGTAGCAATGGCCACCCATAGAGGCCCGGAGCCAGATGATCTCGGATCACAAAATCCAAATCGAGATGTGGAAGATACAACCGGACTAGTAAGCGCGAGATAGTATAATCATAGCAATTTACAACGTTGCTAGTTGCTACGTTTTAAATGCCTATGATGTAATGATAGAGACTGTAGGAAATAGGAGCATGGGACTACAGTCTCTATAGTTCAATGGTGATGCGTCCTGCTTATTGAGCGATAGATCGTGGGTTCAATCCCCGGTCGGAGTTGACTCGAAAATACTCTCGGAAACACTCAAAAATCTGGTATCAGCCGCTCTCTCGATTGGCGCTCAGCTTTCACGAATAGCATGGAGGAGAAAATCTGATCCGATAATAAATCCGATCTCTCTCTTATCTATCGTAGTCGTTTACAGCTCTGTGAAGTACTATGGTACCATGTATCCAGAAGCTATTTAAATGTTACTACCGTGCATGCGAATTGCGATTTGCGAATCATATTCATAAGGGTTTGACCGAAGTAGTAGCGTGACTTTGCTTATGGCGAGCTTTCAGTTTCAGTCAAAATGTGTCATGCAGGTATACCATCATGGCCAGTCCTAGAGTTAGAACGCATAAATTGCCATTCTATGTTAAATAACGATTTCGTTTATAGGTCATAGCTGAGCGAAATGGCTGCATCAACAGGTCTTTCAGCCAGTAGATATTTTTCTACCACATTTCCGCTGATGAAAAAAATCAAAAAAGTCCCAACGAAAAATTTCGCGGAGGTTTACCTCAAAGGCACGCCGGCGTTTATCCAGAGACAACTTTCAGATCCGTACGTAAGGAAAAGAAGACTGGAGAATTATCGCTGCAGGAGTGCTTTCAAGCTAATCGAAATTGATGATAAATTCGGATTTTTGAAGCCAGCTTCAATTGTACTAGATCTCGGAGCGTCGCCTGGATCGTGGTCTCAAGTGGCTCGGGACCGTATGGAAAATGACAATAGTTTTGTAATAGCAGTGGATTTATTGCATTTTCCAGCATTAGAAGGTGTCCATTTCATAAAAGGCGATTTCACAGATAATCTAGTTCAACAGAAGATACGGGGCTTGGTTAGTGAACATTCAACTTCCGGTAATGTGGACGTGGTATTATGCGATGCAGCACCAAAAGCTTCTGGTATTAAAGCTGTCGACCAGGACGCTATAGTTCGTATTGTATCGTCTGCGATATCTGTAGCATTCAAACATCTGAATAATGAAGGCACAATGCTGTTCAAATTATTTAGTGGTAATAATTCCGGGACATTGGTAAAAACAATTCAACCGTACTTTCGTCAGATTAAGTCTATCAAGCCAGATGCTAGCAGGAAAGACTCATCTGAGTATTTTGTGCTCTGTTTAGGATACAAGAATCGCTAGAATAGGATACTTGAAAATATGTCTATCAATCCTGAAAATCCTAAATCCAGCAAAACAGAATGACCAAGCCGTTGGCTATAGGATAGAATATATAGATTCTGCCGAACAAATGTCGCAGCTCGTGGTATGCAAGAAAGCCCACAGTTGACAACGCCTGTCCTATATTATTATCGAGTATTATTTATTCAATTTTGCCTACATGTAACTGAAACAATATTAGATTGTCTAATCGTCAATGTAGGCGCTATTTGAGATCGTGCTTCAATCGACTCTACGCAGATTTTTACCAGTAAGGTGTTGGTTTCCTTTGCAGCTGTGCAATTTCTATGTCGACTGCAAACAGTCTACCGATTAGGTCTAGATGTTATGACTGAGTAAAAAATTTAAAATTGTTACGACGAGCAGTTACCAGATTTGCTGACTTTGAAATCTTGATTTCATACAGATATAACTACGATAGATTGCAACATGCTTCGTGCAAGCTTCAATGTTGGACGCGGATTAATAAGAAATCACCAATGGCGGAGTGTATGCCAATCGGTGCTTCGCGCTTCTCAAGAGGCGGCTAGTGTAAATGGAGGGGAACAAACTTCGACTACGTATAACAACAAAAAGCATGTGGAAGGTCAAGGACTGACTCCTGACAACCCATACTCGGTAGCGTCTCCGACAACCAAATGTATCGTTGGCTGCTCTTGTGAGCCAGAATCTCATGCGATCAACTGGTTTTACGTGACGGAGGGCGAGCCACAGACGTGCAGTTGCGGATATTATTTCAAACTCGAAAAAGTGGACCCTAGCACGACGTGGGTCCCGGAATATTCGCGGATTATGTACGTCGACGAGATGCGGGTCGATCCGCGGCTGCAAAAACGCGAAGGGATATTCCAGAAGTTATTTTCCAAGGGTAAGCGGCAGGTGAAGCCGCCGCCGTCAATGGCGGAGAAGTTGAACAGAACTAAGTCCAATTCGTGATTATTGTATATACTTGTTTTTGGTATATTAGTGTTCAATTTTATGTATAGGCGATTACTGATGAATAACACATTGAAATCTCTTTTTGGCGTATCGGTCTTGTGACAGAAATTGGAATGGAAGAAATTTGTGATTTTGCTATGTTTTAATGATGGTATCACTTGGCTGTTCGATACTTCTCATCAGATACCATGGTTTTCGTAGGCAATCCTAACGCAGTGAAATATTCTTATCATAGCGATGGACATGTTGATTGACTATGCTATTATAATTGTCCATAGTAGCCTATCGAGCTTGTAAATGTGGACTGTTGTATAGGATTCAAGAACTTGTGCCTGTTATATAAAAATCAATACCTGAGTGTAGTTGAATTTTTGCATTTCGTGCGTATGCTGTCTTGGGAATTGGTTGTGAGATACCGATACATCACTTGTATTATGTCGGCCATTAATGTTCTGATATCACATTCGTTGAAACATTGTACCACTGTGCACTATTATGCTAAAGAATTAGTTGTGTGACAAGAGTATAATCATAAGCTGACTTCTCTATGAATTATTCTCATTTGAATAACTGTATGATCCTGCGGATGGGGGTGCATTTCCTATCTCAATGCCACAGTATATTCGTAATGTAATGTGATTTGCAATCTGTCTCTCTTGAATACCCATTCTGGGAACACCCTGAGAACATTGTATTAAGCTCAAGTCGTGATGTGACTTTTAACTCATAACTCCTAATCATGGTGCCGTTTTGTGCTAATTTATAACATGACAGTGATGACTTTGTAGCAAGTGATCTTTCCAATGAACCCTTAATATGGTTCTCTTCATCTCACGTTTCGTTTGGGTCGTTTCCAGTTGCTCATTTTAAAATGAGTATTTATCATTAGCAGACAAATTAATGACGGTTAAACGTTTCCAACGAATATCCGATATTTTGACTGATGTGTGGAAATGCTGATGTTCTGTACCATATATGCTTGATGAGTTTTACTGATTTTATGCGGATAGTAACAACGTACCATGTGTGATGTCATTGATGAGGAACCTTCGATCACAGTTGAATTCGTCACACTTCCCATGAGGAATTCCCCTTATTATGATTCTGACTACCTTACAGTTGACGTTTGATTTTTAATAACGACAACTACAATATTCTAATTGATCTTCATTTGATATGACAGATTCCTTTCCCATGCTTACATTTTCTCTTTCTCCCTTATCGATACGTATTTATTTGCGTTCAGAAATCGAAATTAGCCATTCTAAGTTAGCTCGAGTAACATATTTCCTCAACAGGCTCCGGAAAAGCTATTTCGCGATGGTAGGTTGTTATTTTCAGTCATAAAACACGAAGCACTGCATGACTCAATATCTTGTTTGCCTTTAGCCGCATAGGTCAAAGAAGAAGTTTATTGACAAAAAGAATGCAGTTACTTTTCAACTTGTCCACAGGTAAATTGTTTGAAAAATCCTTGGATATATATAGTAATTTCAAGAACTATGTGCTTGTGTATTAAAAAATACTAACCACACAGTGGCTCCCCAAGCAAGTTCCAAAAATCTTTATGGTCATGACATTTTATAGTGTTCGAACGACTTGTCCGAAGTGATTTGTAAATGCTCACATATAGGCGATACTATGCTCAGTATGCTGGCTGTTAAGACGTCTTTATAAATCGTTCCCAGGAGTCAGAAGGATCCTTTAGCAGCTGATGATCAAGCCCCTCAACGTGTTTTGGTGCCAGTCACAGAAAATGCTGCAGACTATGACTTTGCTGAGGAGGTATGTAAAAATTCTTTGTGTTACCATACCGTGATAAAATGGTGACCTCAGTCTTTCTTCTATCAGTCCATCTTTTAGATAATTTACGACAGTTCTCACAAAGACTTATTTCATATTTCATCATGTCTTTGCGCTTTCGAATGATTCATGGGATTGTGAAATCTTCATGATTACAGATTTTAATATCCGATTATTACTCTCTGATCACATGTCGATTTTTGTTTGATTATTCGTCACTGTATACAGCAGACAACATTTGATCACAGGGAACTTCGTAGAATCAGTCCTACATATCTAGACATCCTCCCGGAATGTATAGTGGTGCCATGCGTTTGTTTACGAAATCATAATTCTTGCAGATAGAGGCGATTCAGGCGAATGTGTGCTGATGGGTCTATTTTTTGTTATTCAATATGTCACAGTAGATAATAGGAGTTTCCAGGATGAAAATTTTAAGATATGCAAAATGCACGCCAGGGTTGTAACCAAGTCACAAAGCTCCGAGTCACAAGTCAATCTCACTTCTACAGTTTTGACTCGAGTCAAGTCCAAGTCATCGAGCAGAGGTTCGAGTCCGAGTCATAGTATTATGACTCGAGTTCAAGTCATTGTCTTGACGGCTTAGTTTCCAGACAAAGTCTTGTTAAATCCACTGTTATAACTCTGTTTGGTAATATCGAATAGTTCGCATTTATAATATACTACTTTTCCTCACTTTTAATATTTTCAGGTCGCATTTTCAAGTACCAATAGACGAACTCCCAATAGGGAGGTTATTACTATTCTTCGAAATTACAATGAAGCGTTGGTCTTGGCCCTCGAGTCTCGAGTCATATGACTTGGTTGCTCATGACTCGAGTCCAAGTCGTGTCAATACACATATTGACTCGAGTCCAAGTCGTGTCAATACACATATTGACTCGAGTTGAGTCATTTTCTTATTTTGAGAAAATTACTTGAGCCAAGTCGAGTCATCAGAAAATCGTGACTCGAGTCATTACAACCCGGGCGAACGCATATGACGTCTCATTACCGTTGATCAAGAATAATTTTGTGTGGCCAAGGTGCGTTTCGCCCCTTCCTGACTATGCCTATTATTTGCTGGAAACCATGTTTTGTAGTGTCAGATGGCATTCCCATAACGGGGTTGACAGCTGGCAGAGATCGCCGATTTATTTTGAAAAAAATTCTCATTTATTCTACAGTTGTCGAGCAAGTCCACAGTTAAGTCAAAGTGCATACTCTAGGCCAGGTGGGTGTCTGATTTAAAGACTACTCCAAGTCGTTTCGGCAGCCTCCTATCTTTTCATAATATTGCAATCTTGTGATGATATGATGAAAATTTCTCTAAAACAATTGATTGAGTGATTGGTCTCAACGCAGACTCCAAAACAAAAGGAGGAGAGGATCAGCGCTCAGCGGACATTCGGAATAGGTTACGACGACGACTACAACTACATGCAACATCTTCGCGAGCCGGAAAAGCAGACCGCTGTACTCATTCCGAAAGATCCTTACCTCGACTGCGAAGATATGTTCGAAGACGCGGAGGACGGGGCCTGCGCGGAGGAAGGGAAAGCGAAGGGCACGATTAAAATGCCTTCCGTCGTGTTTGCTTCCAAGGACGAGGAAGAAGTCGGAATGCTGCATCGGGCTATTCCCCCCGTCGGTGAGAGAATGAGAGATTTGGAGGATTTTGGCCTGTCTATATTTACTCGGTGGTCAGTCTCACTAATACTCAAGTAGTTATGTTTTTAGCTGCTTCCACTCCACTTGTATCGGATTTTAGGCAGAACTACTTACTTTTTACATTATTATCCACTTGATGACAGCCTATTCTGAGCTGATGACTAAAAATAAGAGCGGGTTCATCACTATTGCCATGTCCTAATTAAGGCCTAATTGCCATCTAGTCTAGTTGAAGACATCTGTGGATCGTCCATGCAACTATTGTGACCCGTGGGCGCTGAAGATTATACAAAATAAGGACTTTGAAATGAAATTCTGAAGATGTTAGATCAGATGTGTGCAACGTTTCTTCTGTCTGTCGATTTCAGGACCGCAAGTAGACTGGGACCCAGACGTGGTGGCGGCGATGGACGAAGACTTTGATTTTGACGCCGCGGAAAATGTACTAGATGATGATTTTGTCGTGCGCGCCATAGGAGAAAACGGTGATGAAGACGCAGACATGTAAGAATTCCACGCGTTACAATGCCCGATGGGTTTCTGCTTGAATTTTGATGGGTTTTACATTACCATCCCCGATCCCCAGAATTAACATTAGAATATTCTAATTTCAGGTATTCAGACGATAGTAATCAGTGCTGCTGCTCGGACGACGATTCCGTCGGCAGTAACGGTCCTAATAACGAGTTTTTCGATCAATTTTATGAAGAGGAGACAAGGTCGCGATTCACCCAATACTCGATGACTTCGTCGGTGCTACCGCGAAACGACCATTTGACCAGGTTGGACGATCAATTTGAAAAGGTAACATCTAGAACTCAGAAATCTGCAAACTGGTTTATATGTCGGGACGAAGGTAGTGAACTAGTGATGCAAACCAAACTGATATGAAGTGTCAGTTACAAATAGGCTTACTTTCCAAGACATTATCTTATCGATAGTATGAGGAAGCAGTAGCTGTGTTTCAAGTACATATATTCTAAATTACCAAGCTCATCTTGCTCGATTTGACTGTGCATTGTTACATTGATAAATGAAGCGTTCAGTTTAATAAGATTTGACGATTATGAATTCTCCGCTGTCGTTGATCTTCAATTCTGCGTTTGTCTGCCAGACGCGGAAACATACTATGTAGTCGAATCAGGCAATTTCTCTAAAATCCTCATAACTTAGCGCTGTGAATTATGATGAGGGAGCAAACTCTGTGCTTGTTGTATTCGCAGTTTTACGAAATGTATGACGACGACAAAATCGGAGATATCCCGCACGTTGAGATTGACGGATATCTGCCCGTCGATAATGTCGCAGAAAACGAAGCTGTCCGGCAGTTACTCGGCATTAAAGAGGAAGATGAAAAGTAAGTTTCGAATGTTTCTTGACCAACTTGGATCGTAAATGGCAATAATGCAGGTGACCAGTTGTTTAATCGAAACGTTAATCGTCAAAAAGCCTAATTTTCGATGATTCAAGCTGATAGAATTATCACTCGTGTTGATGTTGATTGTGACGGAATACCCATTTTGTAGTCGATCATCTGTCTAGAGAAATGCCCTCTCCAATAGTCTTATGCTGGAACACCAAAGATATCAAACTCGATGCCTTTATCCAAAACAACTGGAAACGAATGATGATAAACATTTTTCCAAATTTTCAGCGAGAGTCCCCTCTTAGGTGCAGTCGCACTCAGAACGTTCGCATTGCCATACACGTTTATTAGCATCCGTTATTCCACATTTACTGACCATGGTGATACCCTAGAATGGAACAGCGGCAAGTGATATCGCAGCAAGCACCTACCAGTAATAAGGAGAACGAACAGAGATCGACCGACAATGACGAATCTGACGAGGACGACGCTGAAGATATGGTGAATGTTTACATGGAGCGTCCGAAAGAAAAATGGGACTGCGAGTCTATACTGAGTACGGAGTTGTGTGCGATGGCTGTTGTACTATAGTCCAATGACGTTTTTTCATTAATAACAGGCACATATTCGAATATTTATAATCATCCCAAATTAATAGACGACAGGCCTGAAGTGAGTAGCTGCTATTTTCTCACGGTTGTCCGCGTCTGCAATGATTTTCATTACAGAAACCGATCCGGTTATCAAAGAAGACAGGCATACCGATTGATGTGTTGCCGACGAGAGGACTCACAACAAAACAGGTAATGCGTTAATAACGTGGTGTGAATGATTTTAACACAGATTGGAAGATGTGTGTATCGTGGGTGTGTCACATTGTGACTGGTAAATTGCCTGCGCAGTATGTAAATGTCGGATCTGTGAATTTGGCATGATTTTGATCTAGTGTTCTAGTGTTTTGACAGCTTTCGTCTATGCCTAACAAAATTGAATAAATTTATGATATATTTCTCAATTTTGACTTGTATTATGCCTAAAATCACTTCAAAGTTGTAAAAAGTTACTGAGTATTTCCCACTGGCTCAAAGTGACATACTGTTCGAACAATAGGCTTTTGGAAGTACAGAACTTCAATATAGCAGCAAATATATTCATATTGTCAAATTTATCCCACTGTAAGCTTTTCGACTGACTCTCATCAGGAGCGGATGTCCGTAAATGCGGTAAATCATACTTGTTGTTGTGATGTGACGTAATAGTGACAAGTACACAGAGTCATATAATAATGTTTGAACAATGTAACGATTCATCAGCCAACAAAACGATCAACCCTTGGAAGAATTGAATTCCAATCTGTATATTACTGAGGAATTCAAATGTTAAACATTGACTACTGTTAAGTTTGATTGAGGACTATGTCTGCAGTAAATCGCAATTTCAATCAGCCGTACATTTCAGTTGCATCTCCTTGATCTTCAAAATGCCAATGAAGAGAACAGAACACGTACCGTATCAGACTCTAGTAACGTTACTTATGAATCGGCTAACGTCCGCCGAAAAGGAGAGACTAAGGAAGAAAAGGCAATGCGTAAACAAATGGTGAAGGAAATGAGGAGGGTAAGTTATTTTGTAGGGGGCTTATGGGACTGTTGAATTGAAAATTACTTGGATCGTTACTTAGGAGCGGCGTGCAGAGAAGAAAGCCACTAAAATCGCGTTTCGACAAGAGAAGAGCAGACAGCAAAAGGAAATGCTGAATGTTCAACTTAACCTCCAAGGCGTGAAGATAGCATGAATTGTTGATCTTTGTGTATTGATCTCGGGCTATCGTGTTCACGAACTGCGGAGTCGGGCTCCTGCTACTAGCTTTGGTCTTTTTCCATTTTATGTGGCTGGTAACTGGAATCAGATGCGGCAATCACTGTCAAGCTTTGTCTGCGATGTCGGGTAATCCATAGTTAAGGACCTTTTTTCGAAGTCTGGTCGTTCGAGCGCAGATGCAACTGGATACTTGCGGCAAGAATAAAATTTGGTGCGAGACCTACCGTGTTTTTTCAATGTGCCTCGCAAAGTGAATGGGTATAAGGGTATTGACGTTGTGAGTGACATGACGATTTACAGTTACTAAGCACTGATTATGTTTATGGATGGGAACTAAACCTAAGTTAACATGGAATAGAACAAGGGAGGGCAACTTCTCCGGTAGACGGGCTGGATATGGGAAAATGAAGTACTTGGAGGCTGGATTTCAGAATCAATACATTAATCGCGTATTTGTTCACCTATACAAGGAATAAATCGTATTTAATGTAAACTTTAAAGCATAGAGACCGAAACAGGATATAATGAATATATTAACAATAGCTGTTGAAGTCGGTCAGACATACATCTGTGGTCGATCAAAATTGTCAACAAGTTCTTTGAGCTCTGGCTGCTAGTCGTAAGTGGGCAATTCCCTGCACAGACAACCGATGTTCCCACCACTACCTCTTCAAATCTCATGGAATTTGGTACACGCACAGATGAGCTAATTCCAAACAGGATGAACTTTATTTCATGAAAATTGGACTTTGGGGTCAAAAGTTACGTCACTTTGAAAATTGACAATTTTCTGCTCATTTCGAGTCTGCACTTTCAGGTTTTATCAATGCAATATTCAAGAAGGTGTAGCTAGATGTTAGACGATAGTGGAGATACGGCACTTGGATTTATTTGAAGCTTGTCTGATCGTCTATATCTTCAAGTGAAATTTAATGCCCTGTAGGTTAGGGTCAAAGGTTAAATTGAGGGGGAATTTGGTCAATGGTCTAAAATCAGTCAGGCGTTACACGATTTAGACTGCGGATTGCTCAAAAACATATTAAAATATTTTGGAAAATAGGATCTTAAATGAAAGTTTGCTTCAAGGAGACTTCGTTCATAGCTGTTTGATTTTGGTTTTTAGACCGTAAAGTGATGAAATTGCAGTTTCAAGAGCACACTTCATTTTCACATGGAAATTCAGTAGTAGTAGGGTGTTTTCGGACATCTATTCTGGGATGCGTGTGGACATCATGTCTGGGGTGTGTTCCGACATCATGTCTTGGGTCTGCTAGGACTGTGTTGCCATTCGAACATCGTGTCTGGGGTGAGTTCGGACTGTTTTGTCCCTCGGACATCGTGTATGAGGGGGGTGTTCAGACACCATGCCTGGCGTGTGTTAGGACTGTGCTGTCACTCTGACATAGTATCTGGGATATGTTTGAGTTGCGCCAGGCATGACTCAGACCTGATATCTGCGCACTAATTTTATCCGGACATGCTCCGGAGCTGATACCTGCCCACTAAATACCAGAGGTGGTCAGTAACGAAGTACTTCTACTTTTTAGAAGTACTCAAGTAGTTTTCCTCTACTTCTGGTACTTACTCAAGCAGATCTGATTTTCTCTACTTCTACTTCTACTTCGTAATGTCTTGTGATCTACTTACTTACTTTTCGCTATTTTC
Organism: Botryllus schlosseri; assembly: GCA_000444245.1. Lineage (NCBI taxonomy): Eukaryota > Metazoa > Chordata > Ascidiacea > Stolidobranchia > Styelidae > Botryllus > Botryllus schlosseri. Next base: position 320 of record ATSW01012372.1, on the reverse strand, counting down.
AGTTTGTCAAGTAGAAGTAGTTTAATCCCCCAATACGAAAGATAGCCTGAGGAATTTCGGGTCTGTTTTCACGGAGTATCAACATTTAATATTAATAAAAATAAAGTAAAGCCCAGAAAATTTGTTGCGCTTCGCGCACAGTAGTTATGAAGTAACATATATGTTTTCACGAAAGTATCAGTCAATATAATTTAGGTACCGGATTACTTATGGTTCCGCTCACACCGCATTGTCCCCCGTATCAAATATGGCCAGCCAACCATAATGTTTGAAACTACCGTTTCGCAATCTAGCAATTACCTATCAGAGATGAGCGGATT